>JAECUM010032022.1:0-20483 GCA_016617855.1 Megalonaias nervosa
CGACATCTTTGATAGACGCTCCGGTATCTTTAACTGATTCTGCCCATGTATTTATTTTTTACGTCGTAAATCTGTTAAACCATTACCACGTATCGCGTTTGTAAAATGTTCTGTAACTCGTTCAGCTACACAGTTTATTCTTGACTCTGACAGTTTCATAGGTTTTAGATCCCCGACGTCAGGTTTATTATTAAGCGGATATATTCCATATACGACTGCAGTAACTGGGTAGCTCCGTTCATAATATACCTTATCAATACCAGTCAGTATTCCGGGCTTAGATTTATTATTTAAGAGAACAATATTATTTCCTGATTGTATATGTACTGGATCGCGTTTGTCACGAATAATCCAAATATCTTCTTTTGTATTTACAATAAATTTTATTAAAATAAAATATTTTTGATCATCAAGGTGATTAATAATTATTTTTCCTCGTTTGTCATTCATCATATTAGTAACATTTCCGACTCTGAATGTTGACCATACATGAGCAGCACCATCGTCAGGAAATTCATTTTTTGCTTCACGAATACGTTCGGTTATATCCTCATCTGTTAATGCCAAATCTTGCATCAAAGTACTAAATTTATATTCTGATAGTCTGTCAAGATCAAATCTGGATATCTGAGGTTCAATTGCCGATAATTCCTCCATATAATTAAGACAAGTATTTAAGTTAAAATTTTAGTATATATATAATGTTTGAAACAAAGAACAAATGTACTTGGCTCAGAATTGGACATACTTCTCTTTGTAATAAACCGTGCGTGAACAAATACTGCGGAAATCATGCACAAAGTTTCAAAAATGGAAGTACAGGACCAATACCGTGTATTCAGTGTGGTGTTGGAGTCAGAGGAGAAACTCAATTATGTCTAAAATGTGGCGGAAAAAAATATAGAGAATTAAAACGATATTATGACAAAAAAAATAATACATCACCAGGTAAATCTCCTATACAAACCGTAGAAGATTATCTGGTCAGAATTCAAAATAATGATTTAGACAAATAATATTGTTATATAAAATGACTCAGACAAATCAGACTTATGATGAAATGATCGACAACGATATTATAAGAGAATTAAGAAAAAAAGCATTTCGTAATAAATACGAATTTGTGAAACATCCAGTATATACAAATTATGAAGCGTCTCGAGATGGTGTGATCAGAAACTGTAGATTGAAAAAACCAGTCGGTAATATTAATAATACTGGTTATTTTACGTTTAATACTGGGAAAAATAAAAATTATTACTCACATAAATTCATATTCGAATGTTTTCATCGAGTAGTTGAAAATGGACTTGTAGTTGATCACATTGACGGAAATCCCCATAATAATCGGTTATCTAACCTGCAAGTTATTATACCTAGTCAGAATGCTGCACGCGGACATACTGGAAAATGTAAAAAGTTTGCAAGAAGATCTATTAAATCCATAAATACAGAAACAGGACAGGAAATAACTTTTCCATCAATTAATGCGGCTGCAAAATATTTTAGCATACATCCACAATCAGTAAAACATGTTGCAGATAAATTATACAAATCAGCATATTCAATAAAATACGATCAGTGGATAATATTTGAATATATCTAATTCTGTACTCTTAATAAATAAATTGTATATAGTTTTTGACTTTATATTTTACCTTCACCGTCGCTGCTCTCGGTGTCACTTTCACTTTTGACAGAATCAAATAACATAATCTTTCTCAGTTGCATTATACGATTATCTACAATCTTCTTTTTCTCGTATTCACGAGATAGTTCGGATCTAATATTTTCGATCGAACGTGCAAGAGGCGCAAATAGTTTTACCTGTTTTTCATTTACCATTGCCAAGGATTCTAACATAGACTGATAAATTGATTTTACAAATTTTTAATTGGATGGTAATGTGTATTTATTGTCAGTTTTTCTTTGTTTTAATATTTCATAATCGCATAATATTTTTTCAGGATCGAGATTATCAGATATATTTATTCCGTTATGCTTTAATTTTTTAATAGCAGAAATAATATTATATATATTTTCTTGGTTCATATATAATAATTATTTCTTTAAAATAAAATAGCATCGTTCCGAATACTGTCAACACTCGTCAGCCATAGGAATCGAACCACGGTCGTCAGTATCATAGTTGCAACAATTATACCACTGAGCCATTTTCCGATTCATACATATAGACGTTTTAAAATTATTATGTAGTTAACCAACACTGAATAAGCAGACAAATTACGTACGACCAATATACTGAATAAAATCACAATTATTGTACAACTGTAGCGTATATTTACTTAATTTACAAACATTATTTATATATACTATATAAAATAATCACACATTATATTTTTTGTAAGAGTTATCGTTCGTTAAGGTCAAATACATGTTATAGCTAAAAATAACTTTACGCACTCGTATAAACCGACATGAATTTAAGATTATCAGAGTTAAAAGATGCATCAATATTCCTCTCTGTTACAAATTGATGCTTTACTAACAGCTAATCACCTACAGAAAAAGAAATAATTCACTAAATAATTAACGAAAAACAAGAAGAATTTATTGTCTGTAAATCGAACATAGTAGTAAGGGAAACAATCGCTCAATTTACTCCGCAGAGAGAGATAGCCGAGTTATCTCGCTTTATTATATATACAATTGCTTTAATCATAGAAATCAGATTTTAATGATTTTGATTAGTAAACTGCCCATCAGATAAGGAAATTTGTAATTATTTCAAAAAACAGAGTATCTATTTACCCATCAGATTAAGAAAAATCAATAAAAAAAAATATATTATTTCAGAATCAGATTATTTTTTCTCTTATTATATTAGGAAATATTTAATCAGACGTTCTACGAGCGTATATATAAATTAATATTAAGAGATTCTTGTCTTAGATCCAAAATATTTCCTGCCTGGTCAGTGAGTTTGAAATTTATTCTTGTCAGAAATGGATTATGAACTCTCAGGTACACGGGGTTAATTGGTTCAGACACAATTAACCAACCGGGGGGGTCTTTAGGGCTAAATGAATATAGTATATACCCCTGTTCCACAGTGCCACTGCGGTGATTAGATTTTGAAAGATCTACTTGATAACTATCATCAATTACGTCACATACCAGATTAACTGCAATTGTTGTTGTTATATTAACAATACCAGGTGAGATATGGCGACCTCCACCGTGTGGATCATTATTGTGTTTAAGAATAGTTGATGTAGGTATTAATTTTTTCCATGAATCACATATTCTTTTAAATTGTTCATCAATAAGATCATTAACTGATTTCTTTAGCTCTTCAGAGTTAAATCCAGGAATTATAAATGTTGATAGTTCTTCTCGCGTAATTCCGAAATGTTTTAGAAATATTATTGTGAACAGAAGATTTAGTCTAACACCTCGAGGTGGACCGTCTTCATTAACTATATATAACTCTTTATAGCGTTTATCTGCTGCTATGTTCACTAATTTTTTTTTCTCTGTTAACAATAATATCATTCATGAAATCTAGGTCTGAAGCAACTTGATTCAAATGTTGTATTATTTCAATTATTTGATTTTTTAAGTCATCGTTGTAGGAAGTGCTAATGCTGGAAAATAAATTTCTTAGATAATTAAGTATACGTCCGTGTTCAGACTTAATTGTATTAGCATATGAATTTATTTCATCAACATCAAGTACTATTATTTTACCTTTTTACCATCAACTATTTTTGTAAAATGGGTTTCTGTTTTATCTATATAATGTATAACTCCATCACCAAAATATCGTCGCCATGGGTAAGCATTTTTTTCTGTTCTATATTCTGGAGGTTTTATAAATTTTTTAACATCTATGACAAAATCAGATCTCTGTGCTTCTGGTGGTCCTTGATAAACCGGTGGATCTTCAGGCCAACCTAATACTGATCTGATCGAACTTTGATAAATATCTACGGAGTAATCAGGAGAATTTATTTCAATAACCGCAGATAGTGTTGGTTCGTAGACAGTAATTGCTATTTTGGATTCTTTTCCTGTGATGGATTTAATTCTGCGCTGAAACTCGTCATTAATCTGTTCTATTTGATAACTGCCCGTTGGAATAGCAACTACTTGCCAATCAGGAGTTCCATCAGGTTTATTCTTATTAGCGAATACTAATGAATTATTTGGCTGTAGTCCACCAAATGGTTTTGATCTAATATTGGGCCAGCTATAATAAACCCGTAACTGTGCTAATGCTATTTCTTTTGCAGGAATTGCGGTTGGAAAATCGACACTAAACTCAGGATTGGTCGAACTTAACGATATCATAGTAGTTTTTGACGGAGTTGTATTAGTAACGATCTGCTGAAGTAACTCCCTGTCTGTCATTATTATTATTGTTGTTATTTAATTCGTTAAAATCATTAGCGATCGCCTTAAAAGCGTCATCATAGGTTTTCATCATCATCACGAATTCAGTATCAGATATTTCACCATCACTAACACACGAAGAAATATATAAAGATAATTTAGAACATGCCTCTGCCACTGTATGTAATTTAATCATATAATCGTGCAATTTAGCATTTGTACAAGTATGTATATTTTTGGTTATAATACCTAGAACACCAGCAATAGTCGTTGATGCTGAAACAATAATGGTTATAATAGTAGGTGCTGTCATCGTCAATGTTGATAATAATAATCCTGTTCCAGTAATAACAGCAGAAACCGAGTAAACAACTACATCGATAACAACAATACGTCTTTTGTATTTTTTTATTTTCGTGTTATAATAGTCGATAAAATTATTTAGTTTAGTCAGACGCTCACATACTTGATTGCATCTGTAACGTTGAACGTCAATGCGAGACTGAGGTTGATCCATTATTATTATATTAAGTGATTAATTGCGATGTTTCAGCCACAAATTCCATATGCCACCAATAAGGCTCTGAGTTTATTGTTTGATCATATATTCTCAGTATAAATGTTTCTTCAACATCTTTTCTTAACAATATAGATACAACTCCAGAGAGAGAATCAGTTGAATGACGCAATATATATCTGTTAATTATAGCAAATCTTTCATCACTAAATACGGACAGCCTGTAAATACCAGTGACTTCTGCGGTATATTTGATAGTGTTATTTTGTGGTGTCCATGTTGATGATCCTGATGCTACTGTGTATACGATATTTTCAATCGAACTGTGGGGGATTATATATCGATTTATTTTTTTATTAATTTCAGTAATATCACTTTCTAAACTAAATTTTTCTCTATTTAATGTATAAAGTTTTGCTTCTATATCAATTAATTTTTTATTAATATCATCAAGTTTTATATCAACATTTGATGGGTTTCCAAAAAAATCATTTTTAAGTGTGTTTATGTTTCTGTGAAAACTTAAAAACGTATTCACGTGACTAAGAAATTCATTTTTGAGTGCTGTTATTTCATTACTGATTGGAACTTCCTTATCATCGACGTATTTTTTATTAACTGCATCAAAATCTGTCTCTGGTCTTCTGAGATTAGTAATGCTGTTGTTATTCATATCGAGAGATGCATGCATTATACCGCGGTTGGTTAATACGTACTTAGATTCTTGATCGTCGACATATTTCTTTGTTGCGGCGTCTGCATCTGCGGTTGGATTTCCAAGATCTGTAATTTTATTTTGATTCATAATAATAGCGCCTGTAAATACGTCGCCAGCTTTCTTAATATAATCGCTGACTGACGTACCGGAATCTTGTATTTTACCCTGATCAGTAAAAGTAACTATATTATTAACAGCCGCAGTGGGAACTCGTATAAGAACATCTGGCAGTTGTATATTACTAGTTTTTAATCGTCCTTGTTTATCCTGAAAAACAACTACTTCGTTTTGATCCACGCTGGTTATATTTAATAAATCGTCAATTTCATTTCTGAGCTGATCGAGAGTTGCGTATTTAGATAAATCAGCTTGCTGATGACCTCTACGGGAAGATCTTCCATAAATATCAACCATTATATTTACTAATGTCTGTTTAAATATGACGTCGTAGTATATTCATGTACAATTTTGTGGGGTGGTTTTGTTGATTTTGATATAGCATCAAGTACATTAAGTACTTCTCGACCACATATTGGTGGATCGGTTAATGTTTGTGTAGGTAACGTTGAATACCATATTGGAATACTTTGATAGCAACTAATATACTTTAAGAATTCTTTTGGTGGAGCTAGTCAATATGAATCAAAATAAATAATTCCACGTGGATCAATTGCATATCCGACCCAATGCGTGCCTGGACCAGAATTTTCATCGAGATTAATAATACCTGTTTCAATATTATTTGGGTTTTTTGGTAATTGATCACGCATGAAAACTCCTCTAAAATTTTTTATTTTTAATTTTTTAGCAGCATCTAGTAAATCAAAATTGGACATAGGAGATATCAGTAAACTGTCCCTGGTAATCTTAGGCCCTTTCCGTACCAGTGTGGGGTCCCTGATAATCTTAGACCTCTTCCCTTTTTTTTTTTTGGTGTTCGTTTTATTCCTTGTCCAGTTGCTTTCTTTAATGCCATTCCAGCAGCAGTTCCAACAGCACCTAATGCAGCTGCCTTTGCAACAGCTGGAGCTGCAGCGGCTATTAATGCTGGTATAGCAGCAAGAAGTGGAAATATACCACCCGTCTTAATGATATCTTTAATGGCACCCGCAGAAAGATTAAGTTTTATACCTTTATTTGATTTTTTGCTTCATTGAAATACCCGAGCTGACGTTCTGTAAGAGATAATTTATTTGAGCCGCTCATCTGATCTTTCTTTAGCAATATTTTTAATCCACAGTTATTTTTTTTTTCTGATTGTATCTTTTTAATCTGACCAGGAGTCAGACTAACACTAACATTATTATACGACATTATAATATTTATAAATAATCTAATTACATGTTTTCTACTGGAGCATCAACAACTCTCATTCGTCCACCAGCACCTTCAAGTAACATCGATTTATCGCTGAGTATGACAGCAATTGCCCTGTAATTGGCAATAGTTCCAATATCTCTATTAACATGAGCTCGAAAATGTATATCGACTACAGATTGTCTAGTTAAATCTAAATGTTCGAGCGAAAAATAATAAATTGGGTATAAGGTTGTAAAATCCAATTGTGATATTTGTAAACCAGTATCAACATTTTGATCACGTCCCATGAACGTCATTAGACGGTGATATACACGTGCTACATGATTTTGATCGAAATTCAGTAAAATATCCTCGGATGGTTCTTGATGTCCATTTATTCTTAAGGAAACTTCGGAAACACCAAGATTATCAAATATCATAATACTACGTGTTTGATCATCCACCCGTGCAGTATCTTGAAATGCAATAAATATATGTCGTGGTGCAGAAACACCTTGTTGTGATGCTATTTGCCACGTAAATAAACCATTAATATTACTCTGAACAACATCTGTGGTCATTGTTAACCACGATAATACTGATTTACCACCTTGATTCATAAAGGAGAGTAGACGATCTTCTTCAGTTATTGATGGAGTCATTACTGGCATCCACAATGAAAGTTTTGTCAGAATTACTCTACCAGCATCACCAGCGGATCGCCATATTGCATCATTGTCAGTTGCTTTTCGTACAAGTACAACTGTATGCTTAGCTCCGAAAATGACTTTTCTGACATTTCTACAAAATCCAAATATATGTGATAGTGGAATCACACATGAAAATGCTCTTCTTCCACCACGCAACATTGCTCGACGTGATCTTAATCCTAAATTAAAATCTGGATCTACATTAATAATCATACTTTGTACATCCGCATCGGCGTTTCTAGCAAAATTTCTTGGTCGTCCTATTTCATATTGTCAATACTCTGGAGAATCAGTTGTATCCTTTGCAAACATCATTGATGGACCAGCTGATCTTGAATAATCGTCGCTGTATCTAGCAAGACCAAGTATTGTTGTTGCAACATCAACATCTTTCTGAATTGATTCAATATTTTTACCATCAATCATGTACGTAGCGCTATCAAATAACGCCATAATACCATTATTAACAAAACCGACACTAACTTCAGCTCCATATGCTACTGGTGCTGCAGGAGCAGCATTATTTAAAATTTCACCTTCTACTTCAATAAAGCCTCAGCGGGTAGAAAATACCTACTTGTATCCTGAACTTGTAGTTCAATTCGTCCACGCTGATCTGGAATTCGAGCGTCATAAGAATAATATTGATAATCACGCACAGACTCATCTTTAAGTACTGGTGCGTCCATGTCAAATGCGGGATCAGATATACGCTTGAACATCTTTATTATATTTATTATCGTCTAAAACGAAGATTACTTCGGGAAGTGAGACAACTTCGGGAAGTGAGACCACTTCCTGCTATCAGACTAGCGGTTATATTTTTTTCTTTTTCTGATAAAGGCACATCAGCCAACTCTGCTAGTTTTTGATTAGCAACTTGATTTATTATTTTACTGACATTCGCAGGCATAACTTCAGTACTAGGTAATTTTACAGGTTGAGGTCGGACCGCAGGTCTGCGTATTAATCGTGTTAATCTATCTTTAATCGCTGAAAATGCTTTACCAGCAACATTACCAACAGCACCAATACCTTTTTTTCTTTCTACATCAATAGCTTTCATTCCCAGTTGCTTTGCAATCGGTATTGCTTTTGGGGCTATCCTTCTAAATAGACCCTGAACAACATCACCTAGTCCATTTCCGTATGTCGTTTTATATACTGGTAATCGTGAATTTATCACCCTGACCATAGTTGGTCCACGTTGAGTACTATGTACTATCATTTTATTATAGTTATTATATTTAATTACATACTCAGTCGCTGTAATAGTCATCGGCAATTTCATTAATAAGAGACTGATAAACATCAACGTCCATGATACCGCCAGTAAATAATCGTCTGCAAATATCAGCCGCCTCATTAATTATTTCTGGGGAATTATTACCAGCTCGTTTTCCTCCAATGAGAATTTCTAGTCGTTCAACGTCGGCAAGGATATTGTTAGGACATTGAGTAACGAGGCCACTACCATGAGTAGTAAATCCACTTCTACTTACGTTGCCAGAAGAGGTGTCTGACGGCAAATATTCTTCTTCCTTTTTGATTGTTTTTTGTTGTTTTGGAGATTGTATCAATTGCTGTGATAGTGGTGGTAATAGTATTGGTGATCGTTGTTGTGCAATATAGTTATTTATCTTATTTTTATAGTCAGTAAAATTTGGATCGTTTTTTCGAATTTGATTAACGTTATAGCGTACACGATATATCCATTTGTGCCAAGTATCCTCATTTACGGGATCACCAGCGAATTCAAATTTTAAAAATTGTTTTCGATAATAATAACCTCTCGCAGCAATATCAATTAATTTTAGATCTTCGGCTTCTCTAATAAGATCAATACCTTCTTCAGTAAACTTATTGACCAGATTAACCCTGGTTCTTGCTTCTGGTTCTTGTGTACGATCCTTTATATCACCTATTTCACCACGAACTTGTTCAATATCTTCAAATATTTTTTGCATTGGTTGAGCAGCAGCTATATCAGCTGGAAGTCCACGTAAAATTCTTTTTGTCTGTTTTGTTCTTTCTGCTATTTTTCCAGTTGCTCCAGCGGTTTTTTCTAACGCAGGAAGAAGACCTTTAGTGGTCTCAGTAATAGGTTTAAATAATTGTTTTGTATCCTCTTCAAATTCAACATGAGATTCTTGTCGTTGTTGTAATTGTTGCTTGACAGCATCACGAACAGGTAAATATTTTCTAATTGCTTCTAGTCTTTCTCGTGCTAATCTAGCTGAGTGTGATTCTCCAATATTCATTATTAAATAATATTTATAATAGATATTTAATTGAATTTGAAATCACCAAAAATACTTAATAAAGCGCGATAACTCTGCTCCTCCTCTGCTAGAGAATTATTTCCCCTTTCTATGTATGTCTGTATGTATGCATGTTTGTAATTTTTATCAAAAATAATCAGTAGATCCCAGCGGTTACCCTTCAATGGAACCCCTCGATAGCCTGTGTGACTTTCATGGGGTCCTTACATTGTCATTCTCTCTCTTATGACTATTATGCGGCACACCCATGTTCTGTTTCTTTTGGCTAACACCCTTTCTGGATGTTTATTTGGGGGCTCTTCCATGGGGTAGAGAGCTCAAGGTATACTACTGATTATTTTAGGGGGGGGCAAATTTGCATAGACACACCTCCCGGCGAATTTCTAATCGACGAAGGCGAAATATTAGCAATTCAGAAGGCTGTCTAGGCATTGCGATTTCGATAAAACCCCCACGAAACCCCGGGGTAGAATCCAAAATGGAATCCGACCACGAGATACGTGGTGATTTATCGAAATCTCAGGGGATCCCCCCCCACTTATTAAAAGACGTGGGCGACCCGGGGACACGAACCCATCTCGGCGAGATCTGGGGTCGAACCGCAAACATCAGTATTAAAGTTTCCAGCAACTTTAACATTGAGCTAACGAACTCGACTACAAATATACGTTTTAGAAATTATTATATGTGATTATTGTGCAATAGCATTTGATATCTGATTTACAAATAAATAAATATTTATAATTTTATTAAGATATTTTGCCATTATATGTATGAACCGATTAAAATGTATTATATTTAAAATTAAAACACGGAAATAAACTGCACACAAATACCTGGACTATCGATAAACACAGTTATTGTTTGAACTACTACGTCACACGTCCTTGAAAAATCGGTACGCATACCTATCTCAGTACATGTTTGAAAGCCTATATTATGTATGACTCACTTCACACTGTATATACATGCAATAGCTGATCTGGATAAATTCATAGCAGCAGGAAGGGTGAATGACAAAAATTGAGTGACCCGCGAGTAAAATAAACACAATATAACAAAAGTCAAAAATAAATTAACAAAAATGAGCTAACTAAAACTATTTATTATCCGTTTTTTCAAACTATACTGTAATAATATTGTTAGAAGGTTCGGTTTATCGTTATTGACCTTATTTTTTTTTCATTTATTTTTACTTAACGGTTCAGGCAAAAAGTTGTAGGGTTCACCCTTCCTGCTGCTCAACTTGATAACACATTCTGCAAGATTTTTCGTTTATTGAATCATATTGCATTCTAAGTGATTTTAAATGCATTTCTTGAACCGCATGATTTTACTTCATACTTTTCAATTGCTCTATTAAAATAATGAGAAATACTAAGCATAATTGAATTAGTAATAAATAAATGCACGTAGACAATCAACAATAACTTTGATTAAATACTTTAGTTAAGATAGAAAAGTAAGAATATTACAGGATGGAAATTATTATGATGTCCCGAAATATTGCTAATAAAGTTCGAAAACTGAAAAATAACTTAAAACATGAGGACATATCGATATAAAATTGAGTATGTTTTTACAAAAGTAAAACACGATTCCACAGTATAGTTATTTTAGTTATATAGATAGTGTCTTTATATAAAGCCTGCTTTCGTTCTTGAAAAATGAATCACAAGCATTTAATTAAAAACTGCATAATTATAAAATTTAAGAGTATTAGAACTAGGTTAAAACAGGTCTCTTTTATTAGAAACGGCGACAATTATATCATTTTGGAATATATCGGGATTTGTTTGTGAAAACCGTTTCTCTCACGGTATGATTGTATATTTGTATGTGCAAAAAAATACGTTATTCTTTATGTAATAGCATTCTTTAGAGTGAGATTTTATTATGCTTTTTATTATATATATATATATAACACCGATGTTTGATTTTGCATAATCATTGAAATTAATGTTGTTCCATTTTATGAAGCATTTGCATCTATTATTATTCCCATTGGTGATAATCAGTCGTCTTAAAATAAAAGTCAAATTTGGACTTGTGATTGAAATGCCTCGGATATGTGCAAATGTATAAACCGTATAAACATTGGGGGTTATATTAAGCACTGAAATAGTATGCACAATAAGTAATGGAAGTTGTATGGCAATCTTTGAGAACTGGAGAGAGATTGTATATTGACATTAATCATATGCATGATGCTGGATGGTTCGAGAAGATTTATTCACAGTAAGCAGGTATCTGAATGCCAAAATCTCCGATGATATTACGTTTACATTTCTTTAAATAAAATTATCTGCCTACGTACGTGCTTGTGTATATAATCAAAAGAATATATACTAAGCAATGTTGTCTAACTTTGTTTTCCTTCACTCAATAATTAGACAAAAAGAGACACGAAGATGTAATCTTCTTAAATATAGCTGAAGATAGTTTAAAATGCCTCTAAATTCAAGAAAGGTATTACACGTGTTTTTCAATTCTACACAAGGAAAGCCTAACATCATTTTATTACTCTGACACTTTCTACTGCTGGGAAAATGCCAAATAGATCTGAAATCTCAAATAAGACAAGCAGCCTTATAATTTTTGTGTCCGTTGTCTTCGGATGTACTTATATTAGCTCTTTTCTTACAAGCTAGGTAAATGTCGACCAGAATGACCTATTGGTTTGACCTGTCAGTGGAATATTCATAGTGTGTGTAGTTTGCTTGATAAATAGGTACTACAGTGCACATTTCAGAAGTCTACAAGGAAGGGGGCACAGCCCTGATAGAAAGGCTCCACCAACTGTTCTTACTGATGAGGCAGCAAGAGACAATCCCCCAGGAATTCAAAGATGCTTCCATAATCCACCTGTATAAGCTCAAAGGAAACCGACAAACCTGCGACAACCACCCGGGTATATCCTTGCTCTCAATCGCAGGAAAGATACTCTCCAGAATCCTACTGAATCGCTTCACTACGCACCTTGACCAGGGACTCCTGCCAAAAAGCCAGTGTGGATTCCGTTAAGAACGTGGGACTATCGACATGGTGTTTGCTGCGAGGCAGCTACAAGAGAAGTGTCAAGAGCGAAACGCCGACCTTTTCTCCATCTACATCGACTTGACAAAGGCCTTTGATACTGTCAGCAGAGAAGGATTGTGGAAGGTAATGGCCAAGTACGGGTGTCCGAAAACATTTATATCCATGGCGCAGCATTTCCACGACGGCATGCAGGCACAAGTCCAGGAAAATGGAGAGACATCTGAGCCATTGCCAGTAACCAATGGCGTCAAGCAGGGTTGTGTTCTGGCACCGACACTGTTCAGTCTATTGTTTTCCGCCATGCTGACTAATGCTTTCAGAGACGGAGATGTTGGAGTCGGCATCAGGTACCGTACAGATGGAAAACTGTTAAACCCCAGGAGGCTTCAAGCGAAAACCAAGGTTATGACAGACACCATCAGGGAGTTCTTATTTGCTGATGACTGCGCCCTCAATGATGGCTCAGAAGCCGACCTGCAACGCAGCGTTGACAAGTTCTCCAGCTCCTGTACAAGCTTTGGTCTCACCATCAATACTAAAAAGACTGAAGTACTGCATCAGCCGGCCCCGGGAAAGCCCTATATTGAGCCCAACATCATCGTCAACAACTAAAAACTCAACGTTGTCAACCGATTCACCTACCTTGGCAGCACACTATCACAGAGCGTCACCATTGACGATGAGGTGAACCTCTGAATTGCCAGAGCCAGCGCAACCTTTGGCAGACTGTATGCCAACGTCTGGAATAGAAGAGGCATCAGCATCACGACCAAACTAAAGGTCTACAGGGCAGTTGTGCTCCCCACACTACTTTACCCATGCGAAACGTGGACGGTGTATCAACGCTATGCCAGGAAGCTGAACCACTTTCACACCACAAGTCTCAGGAAAATCATCAACATCAAGTGGCAGGACAAGGTTCCAGACACCGAGGTACTCGCCCAAGCAGGTCTCCCCAACATCCACACCATCCTGATGCAGTCCCACCTACGCTGGGCGGGACATGTTGTACGCATGCCAGACCACCGGCTGCCTAAGAGACTCTTCTATGGCGAGCTAGGGCAAGGACAGTGATCCGCCGGAGGTCAGAAGAAACGCTTCAAAGACAATCTGAAAGCTGCATTGAAAGCGTTCAACATAAACCTTGATTCATGGGAGCAAATAGCCAGCGATCGACTCACTTGGCGTTCCTACGTGCACAAAGGCTCCAAGTTGTGGTAATATAGCAGGACAGCAGCTGCAGAGCTGAAGAGGCAAGCCAGAAAAGCATGTGCCATCAACCCTCCTGGAGATGTCCCACTCATCCCTTGTCCCTTCTGCAACCGAACCTTCCGTGCAAGGATTGGCCTCATCAGCCACCTGCGCACGCACATAACAGAACCAGCCCCTCCAAGCCACGGATGACTAAAGTGGTCTTCGTCGACTCGACGGACGAACAACAACAGGTACTACAGTGTACGCTTCATGCGTGCAAAGTAAAAAAAAATGTATCGCTCAAGTAAACCCTGCGTAGTGCATGCACACCGCCGAACATAATTTTAGAGTGGTCAAGCCCAAATAATATTCCAACGAAAGGGCAAGCGGACAGATCATGTTCTTCGAGGTATGATAACACACACGCGCAAAAGAAATTTATGACGGGCCCCGGGTGTCCGAGTGCTGTAAGGTGCTCGCCTTTACAGATCACCGACATCACAACTCTGCCTGGGTTCGATTCTCAGGCTCGGCAACTGTGGGTATATGAGAAAGCTTGCTATAAGCTTCCTGTGGGTTGGTGGTATTTCCTGACAGGGACGACCTTATCCAAATTTGACAGTTTCGACCTAATCGGGCCCAACTATCATAGGGGCCCCACGGGTTAGTAATTTATATATATATATATATATATATATATATATAGAGAGAGAGAGAGAGAGAGAGAGAGAGAGAGAGAGAGAGAGAGAGAGAGAGAGAGAGAGAGAAACTATGATCCATCACGAATGCTTGAACCGTCGCCTATCCTATATACAAATTCATTTCTTAATAAACTGTAACGCTTTGTATGACACTCTTACTCTACCTCTCTTCAAATTATCCAAATTACATTTATTTATACCTAGAAAATCCAATTCAAGTAAGCGTTACATGCATTACATAATTGTACTTCAAACTGTATCAGAAAATATTAAATTTCACTTGTTTCCATTGATGTTGCAGTGACTCCAGTTGTTGGCGTTAAGGTTGGAGATCAGCTTCTATGTAAATAAATATATATAGATATATATTATACACAGGTATGTTAGGGTTCGCGTACAAACTCTCTTTATTAGCGACGTCTAAAGTGATTAATGCTTTCCTCAAGTGCAGTTCACAATTACCAAAGACGACACAATACGCAGGTAGAAGCCTGAATCTCTGCGTACCAATACAGAGTATAACCTGTATAAACGTGGCTAGCGTATACTGTAACTGAGTCAGAATTTAATTACGGAGATTTTCCAGACGGATCATTTCCGGGCTGACATTAAGATGCACCAGCTATCCACTGAATTTCACGTTAAATTTGATACATGACTTTTAGGATAGTATTTAAGGGGTCCTTAATTACTGACTTTAGACAGGATTTATGAGGTCCTTAATTACTAACTTGAGGAGGTTAAATATTGGCCATAATTTCGAAGTCCATATAGTAAATGATATAGGCTCATAACTTTCGTATTTTTTGAAGGTTCACTTTAAATTCCAACAAAGGATAATCTAGTAATGCATGTTTCTTCGGTTTAGAACAGTTATCTGTGTAAAAAGTTAGAAAATAAATCAATAACACGAATACAGGGACTACACCTCTGCATCCGACCAAAGAAATAAATAATTCAGCTAGCGCCATATTAACTACCCGAGGTTGTTACAGCATGAAATTAATATGTTTCTGTAACTCTGTATTTAGCCTTACTTTTATTGTCACAGCCTTAACCACTTGGTGGTACTTAATGCTTTTTAAAAGCAATTTGGACAAACCTACCGTCTACAACCTACAACTTTTAAACCCGACCAGACACGGGTTGTATTCAGAGACATAGTCCTTGTTCCTATAAAATAAGCGCGATGATGCCTTAGTGTTACCAATTGTACATTGATAGTTGATTCAACAAATGTTATGTGCATATTCATGTTCAATTTATTGTTTGGATATAAACGGTATCTATCTCGTTTTAAATAACACTAAACAGAAGGCTAAATAAACAAAACGAAAAAAATGGTGCGCCTTCTGCTACGGATAGCTATAGTATATTATGTTCATTTCTTTTGTTTTATATTCATGTACGTTCATCAATAGCTAACACTGCTGTACAAGCCTTCTTTCATCATTTTAAACTCAACAAATTTTCTGAATTGTCACAGTTGGTTATTGCCCAAATATTAATCGAAAAATCAACATTCTTCTTTTGCGGCTGGTGATTTATGGCTGAATTTGAAGATAACAAGACCTTGAGCCGATGGTTTTGAAAATCACTTATACGTAAATGAGAGCTATTAGCATGCCATCAATTGTATAGATTTAAACTGACAATGACAAGTGAGTAATGCAATACGGCACTCTGCGTCAAAAATGCACAGCCCACGTAGGTCATCGAGTCGATTTAGTGTCACCCGGTTAGCCAGGAATAATGCACGAATATATCACCTCCTTGGGAGACGAGAGCTTTAAACAGCTATATCGCTTACAACCTAGCGCGCTTGAATGGTAAAATAACAGAATTAGCCCACGCCCCTTGAGTAAAATGAAAGAGGTAAAATATCGTTCATGAACTCTGTACATATCATATTTAGGCAGTTTTGAGTACATGCACATTTTGAAGCAAACAACTTGATAACACATTCTGCAAGATTTTTCGTTTATTGAATCATATTGCATTCTAAGTGATTTTAAATGCATTTCTTGAACCGCATGATTTTACTTCATACTTTTCAATTGCTCTATTAAAATAATGAGAAATACTAAGCATAATTGAATTAGTAATAAATAAATGCACGTAGACAATCAACAATAACTTTGATTAAATACTTTAGTTAAGATAGAAAAGTAAGAATATTACAGGATGGAAATTCTTATGATGCCCCGAAATATTGCTAATAAAGTTCGAAAACTGAAAAATAACTTAAAACATGAGAATATATCGATATAAAATTGATTATGTTTTCACAAAAGTAAAACACGATTCCACAGTATAGTTATTTTAGTTATATAGATAGTGTCTTTATATAAAGCCTGCTTTCGTTCTTGAAAAATGAATCACAAGCATTTAATTAAAAACTGCATAATTATAAAATTTAAGAGTATTAGAACTAGGTTAAAACAGGTCTCTTTTATTAGAAACGGCGACAATTATATCATTTTGGAATATATCGGGATTTGTTTGTGAAAACCGTTTCTCTCACGGTATGATTGTATATTTGTATGTGCAAAAAAATACGTTATTTTTTATGTAATAGCATTCTTTAGAGTGAGATTTTATTATGCTTTTTATTATATATATATATATATATAACATCGATGTTTGATTTTGCATAATCATTGAATTTAATGTTGTTCCATTTTATGAAGCATTTGCATCTATTATTATTCCCATTGGTGATAATCAGTCGTCTTAAAATAAAAGTCAGATTTGGACTTGGAATTGAAATGCCTCGGATATGTGCAAATGTATAAACCTTATACACATTGGGGGTTATATTAAGCACTGAAATAGTATGCACAATAAGTAATGGAAGTTGTATGGCAATCTTTGAGAACTGGAGGAAGATTGTATATTGACATTAATCATATGCATGATGCTGGATGGTTCGAGAAGGTTTATTCACAGTAAGCAGGTAACTGAATGCCAAAATCTCCGATGATATTACGTTTACATTTTTTTAAATAAAATTATCTGCCTACGTACGTGCTTGTGTATATAATCAAAAGAATATATACTAAGCAATGTTGTCTAACTTTGTTTTCCTTCACTCAATAATTAGACAAAAAGAGACACGAAGATGTAATCTTCTTAAATATAGCTGAAGATAGTTTAAAATGCCTCTAAATTCAAGAAAGGTATTACACGTGTTTTTCAATTCTACACAAGGAAAGCCTAACATCATTTTATTACTCTGACACTTTCTACTGCTGGGAAAATGCCAGATAGATCTGAAATCTCAAATAAGACAAGCAGCCTTATAATGTTTGTGTCCGTTGTCTTCGGATGTACTTATATTAGCTCTTTTCTTACAAGCTAGGTAAATGTCGACCAGAATGACCTATTGGTTTGACCTGTCAGTGGAATATTCATAGTGTGTGTAGTTTGCTTGATAAATAGGTACTACAGTGCACATTTCAGAAGTCTACAAGGAAGGGGGCACAGCCCTGATAGAAAGGCTCCACCAACTGTTCTTACTGATGAGGCAGCAAGAGACAATCCCCCAGGAATTCAAAGATGCTTCCATAATCCACCTGTATAAGCTCAAAGGAAACCGACAAACCTGCGACAACCACCCGGGTATATCCTTGCTCTCAATCGCAGGAAAGATACTCTCCAGAATCCTACTGAATCGCTTCACTACGCACCTTGACCAGGGACTCCTGCCAAAAAGCCAGTGTGGATTCCGTTAAGAACGTGGGACTATCGACATGGTGTTTGCTGCGAGGCAGCTACAAGAGAAGTGTCAAGAGCGAAACGCCGACCTTTTCTCCATCTACATCGACTTGACAAAGGCCTTTGATACTGTCAGCAGAGAAGGATTGTGGAAGGTAATGGCCAAGTACGGGTGTCCGAAAACATTTATATCCATGGCGCAGCATTTCCACGACGGCATGCAGGCACAAGTCCAGGAAAATGGAGAGACATCTGAGCCATTGCCAGTAACCAATGGCGTCAAGCAGGGTTGTGTTCTGGCACCGACACTGTTCAGTCTATTGTTTTCCGCCATGCTGACTAATGCTTTCAGAGACGGAGATGTTGGAGTCGGCATCAGGTACCGTACAGATGGAAAACTGTTAAACCCCAGGAGGCTTCAAGCGAAAACCAAGGTTATGACAGACACCATCAGGGAGTTCTTATTTGCTGATGACTGCGCCCTCAATGATGGCTCAGAAGCCGACCTGCAACGCAGCGTTGACAAGTTCTCCAGCTCCTGTACAAGCTTTGGTCTCACCATCAATACTAAGAAGACTGAAGTACTGCATCAGCCGGCCCCGGGAAAACCCTATATTGAGCCCAACATCATCGTCAACAACTAAAAACTCAACGTTGTCAACCGATTCACCTACCTTGGCAGCAGACTATCACAGAGCGTCACCATTGACGATGAGGTGAACCTCTGAATTGCCAGAGCCAGCGCAACCTTTGGCAGACTGTATACCAACGTCTGGAATAGAAGAGGCATCAGCATCACGACCAAACTAAAGGTCTACAGGGCAGTTGTGCTCCCCACACTACTTTACCCATGCGAAACGTGGACGGTGTATCAACGCTATGCCAGGAAGCTGAACCACTTTCACACCACAAGTCTCAGGAAAATCATCAACATCAAGTGGCAGGACAAGGTTCCAGACACCGAGGTACTCGCCCAAGCAGGTCTCCCCAACATCCACACCATCCTGATGCAGTCCCACCTACGCTGGGCGGGACATGTTGTACGCATGCCAGACCACCGGCTGCCTAAGAGACTCTTCTATGGCGAGCTAGGGCAAGGACAGTGATCCGCCGGAGGTCAGAAGAAACGCTTCAAAGACAATCTGAAAGCTGCATTGAAAGCGTTCAACATAAACCTTGATTCATGGGAGCAAATAGCCAGCGATCGACTCACTTGGCGTTCCTACGTGCACAAAGGCTCCAAGTTGTGGTAATATAGCAGGACAGCAGCTGCAGAGCTGAAGAGGCAAGCCAGAAAAGCATGTGCCATCAACCCTCCTGGAGATGTCCCACTCATCCCTTGTCCCTTCTGCAACCGAACCTTCCGTGCAAGGATTGGCCTCATCAGCCACCTGCGGACGCACATAACAGAACCAGTCCCTCCAAGCCACGGATGACTAAAGTGGTCTTCGTCGACTCGACGGACGAACAACAACAGGTACTACAGTGTACGCTTCATGCGTGCAAAGTATAAAAAAAAAATGTATCGCTCAAGTAAACCCTGCGTAGTGCATGCACACCGCCGAACATAATTTTAGAGTGGTCATGCCCAAATAATATTCCAACGAAAGGGCAAGGGAACAGATCATGTTCTTCGAGGTATGATAACACACACGCGCAAAAGAAATGTATGACGGGCCCCGGGTGTCCGAGTGCTGTAAGGTGCTCGCCTTTACAGATCACCGACATCACAACTCTGCCTGGGTTCGATTCTCAGGCTCGGCAACTGTGGGTACATGAGAAAGCTTGCTATAAGCTTCATGTGGGTTGGTGGTATTTCCTGCCAGGGACGACCTTATCCAAATTTGACAGTTTCGACCTAATCGGGCCCAACTATCATAGGGGCCCCACGGGTTAGTAATTTATATATATATATATATATATATATATATATATATATATATATATATA
>JAECUM010032023.1:0-16726 GCA_016617855.1 Megalonaias nervosa
CACTTGATTATCAATGTGAGATCGATTTCCACCTGTCTTTGTATTCTACTCATCTGTGGTATTCTTCTCTCTCTATTTCTCCCCAGTTCCTTCTCCTCTTCCTCCCCGACTTTCTCCAAATTCGTTCTCCTCCTCCTCGACTTCTCTATAATCCTTCTCCTCCTTCTCCCCTTCTCTATACTCCTTCTCCTCCTCCTCGACTTCTCTATACTCCTTCTCCCCCTCCTCGACTTCTCTATACTCCTTTTCCTCCTCCTCCACTTTCTATCTACCTTCTCTCCACCGACTAGACTTCTGTCGACTTCGACTGTTTTGCTAGTCACAGTTCCGTCTCCACCTCTTGGAGACTCGGGACTCAACTGAACCGGAAGTTCTCTGTCCCCTAAAAAGCTTCCTTTTCAAAGCTTTGTCTTTCCTTAGAATCTACCTCTAAGTTTTACCGCCAAATTTCGAGTGGCTCTCTCTAAGTAACCCTATTTGCTCAGCAATCTTCCCAGGAGACTACTAAATTTTTCTTATAGTTCCGAAAGTTATAATTCGGATCTAAATTGTAATCACACCTTCTATCTCAATTCCGATTGGATGTCGCTGTGAACAGATCCAATCAAACTTAGCGGACAATGTCCCTCTCGCTGTCTGTCAAGGTGGGGACGGATGAGAACACGCCCAGCTCACCCAACGGGCTTCCCTCTAATCTTAGGACTAATCTTTAACACCCAGGTGTGACAACTACAAGTCTTTGTCAAAAGACGCGAGCCGTCGCCTACGCCAACTTAAGTTTCCGGTCCTCTGGCGGGTAACGGTAACCTTGCGTAAGAGATTAACACTAGCCCGGGTCAATGTTTAGACATCAAACACATGGCCGCGGTAATATCCTAGCTTATACATGACTTTATAGCTGGGGCTTAGCAAACGTGAGAACCTGTTTGTGATATGATACTTTTTCTATTTACATGAACTTACTAACTTGATGTAAGATAACGTGCTGGGGACTTTTAAAGTATTTTTCAGGAATTTTGATTTGAAAGTTGAACGATAAACATATTAACATAGTACTGGTCCAATTAGAGATAGGTTACCATGAAAAGTTTTCTACCGTGGTATTCTGTGGTATACTGAACATACCCCAATACGCTTCACGGTATTCATATTAGGGACAACAATTTAAATTTCCGTCTGTCAATAGGTGTAAACAAATTCTTCCTCTCATTTATAGTAATGCAACACCATATTATATCCATTATATTATTTAAACAAAAACCGAATTATCTTAATATAAAAAATAAAATATCTCATAGTGGAGCGCATACTCGTAGGTCAGATCCTCTTGGGACATCGATCGTTTTATGTGCGACTCTTTTTGGGGTTCGTGTGCTCATTTATTAAATTAATTTTGTATTTGAGGCTTTCCATTTTTATTAATGGCATACCTTTCCGTCTGCCCCGCAAACTACTCTTAATTTAATTTGCTCCGTTGATGACGAGTATATAATGGCAAAACCTATGCGGCTTCTCGGTCGCCTCAAAGAAATTCGACAGAAATTTCCCATCCCATTTCGGTCCATCAAGTGGTGTGTACATTGCGCGGGTTGTGCATGCCGAAATGTGGGCGTAACGCTGGGATAAGTAAATTACTTCGGCGTTTGATTCTTCTCGCGGCTGAAGAGGCGCGTTCTGGTTTTTGGCCGTCAAGCATAACATTATAGAATACGATGATATTCTCGCCTTCTCTGTCAAGATATCCAGGCCCTGGCGCCTGTTGGCTGCTGACTTACTGTTTCAGGTTGCGCGCTTCTCGCTGAGGGCTGGCGGTGAGATGGGTCGGATGGGACACCATGCCTTTTCGATGTTCGTCACATTGTAGATCTCGTGAAGGACATCACAGCATATTAGATTCTTGGCGCTGGGCGCGATCACATAGAGTTTGTTGCAGCGCATCCAACGTGTCAGGATTTTCAGCAGGAAATACGTTATGCCGCATCCCGACGATGATCGGGTTTACGCGGTTGGGAATTCTGCAGTGGTAGCTTCTCCTGCAGCCTCGCCACCTCATTGAAAAAGTTGACAATCTCCATGCACACACAGGTTAGACGCGGGTCCTTTCTTTATTAGCGCAACCCAGCGATGGCCAGCAGCGGTAACAACTAACAGCATATGTCATATAGTGCATGGCTTGCCACAGGCCTACCGAAGCTGCCTTACATTCACTGGAGCAAAACACGGCGAGAAGCATCTACTGGGCCACAATATCCCTGGATACAGCAATGGATAGTCTGCAATACAAAAGCTAGCAGATGCGGTCGATGGTCATCTAAAATTATGATTTAATGATTTATCCGCACTCTCTCTGATCGGTTTCTCGGACACCAGTATGCTGACGAAATGCTTGCAGCTGCCAGGGACGCTGCTGATAACGGGGCGCCCGCTTTCAACACCACCTGGGTGCGCCGGCTGACTGAAGTCATATTCCATATGAACGACAAAATTTCGCCCCTAATCGGCAGAAAGGAGGTCCCAGAGCGGAGGGCGGGGACGTTGGAAGGCAGAGGAGCCAGTATGGGGACTCGAAACAATCCGCAGTCCTAGCATCTAGCGCACAACGTCCTAGTTCGCCACCTGTATGTGGCAGGCAACCGACACTACGTCCCCGATCTTTTGTGATCCCTCGCTATGTACTCTATTTTCAATCGACACGAATCGCTATTCCAGATTGCATTGTACCATCTCAGAAGTTATCAGGCCTCCCCTCTGGAAACCATCCCGTCAGACCATAACCCACCACGCCGCAATAATGTCAAAGATGGTGCATGGCTTGCACATTTGGCAGTCGTGGTTGCTCAGTTTAAGCATGTTTTGAGGGCTTTGCCATCTCCACCCGCTGTAGGTTTTATCTGATGCCACGGTAATCGCCAATGTGAGCCCTGAGGAAATTTGCGAGGCTATAAACGTGAAGTAGGCGGGGGAAGACACCCGGCCTCTCATTGTGCGTGCTATGTTGGCTTGTCAGGCGGATCTGATCGTCGATCCACACATAGTGGTTCTTGGCCTCTCCTTCTTTTATGGACAAAAGCAGCAGGCACTGCATGCCTCATCACGTATGTGCAGGGATAGGGGCCGCCTTTTCATCCAACAGGTTTACTTCAATCCCGTAATTTAGCCTGAAAGCAGATGACCTTGACCTTCCGGTAGAAGCTTCTTGCCCGTGTTTTTGCTCCAGTGAAGGCCAGGAAGCTTCGGTAGGTCTGTGGCAGGGCATACGGTATACGACATTTCTGCTTTTAGTTGTTGCCGCTGCTGGCCATCGCAGGGTGCGCACAAATAGAGGAAGGGATCGCGTCCAACGTATGTGGGCATGGACATTGTCGACTTTTCAACGAGGTGGCGAGGCTGCAGGAGAAACTCTGGAGGCACCACTACAGAATGCCCAACCGCATAAACCCAATCATCGTCGGGATGCGGTATAATGTATTTGCTGCTGAACATCCTGATACGCTGGATGCGTTGGAACAAACTATATATGATCGCGCGCAGTGTCAAGAATCTAATATGCTATGATGTTCTTCGCGAGATCTTCAGCGTGGCGGACATCGAAAAGGAAGGTGTCCCATCCGACCCAGCTCCCCGCCAGACCTCAGCGAGAGGCTCACAACCAGAAGCAGCTAAGCCAGCAGCCAATATTAGGCTTGTCGGATACGGAACTATCGCCAGCGGATATGTCTGTGGTTTTTATCTCGAACGTCGAACAGGTGCCAGGGCCTGAATATCTAGACAGCGAACATCGTTTTCTATGATGTGATGCTTGACTGCCAAAAGCCATACGAGCCTCTTCAGATGCTAGAAAAATACACCGCCGAAGTCAGTTACCTAGCCAAGCGTTACGCCCACATTCTCAGTTAAAATGTGACAACGCCAGGATGATCATGGTGTTCTGGTACCGGCCCGCACGGTCCGCTCAACGTACACGCCACTTGGTGTACCGAAATTGTCTTTGGTGATTTCTGTTGAATTTCTTTGTGGCGACCGCAGAGCTGGACAGCTTTTACCACCATAGACTTGTCATCAACGGAGCAAATTAAATTTAGGGTAAGCTGCGGGGCAGTCGGATGGGTAGGCCATTAATAAAAAAAAGGAAAGCCTCAAAGACAAGATTAATATAATCATTGCGCACACAGACGAAAAAGAGAGTCGCACATAAAACGATCGATGGCCCAAGAGCATCTGACTTACATGTATGCGCGCCAATACGAGACTCTCATTTCCCTTTGGCGAGACGGTGGACTGCTTTAACACCCCGACAATAGCGGTACGCAACCGTGTGAAAATGCCAACCGTCAGACCAGGTCTATATTGCTTGTTCTACTAATTACTCCAGACAAACTGCACAGACAAGATATGCAAGAGCACTTTGCAACGCCGATCTGGGCCTGTGTAGTTTTGCTGGTGTTTGATTCTGTGTTTAATGCCTTTTTTTTCCAGCACATGATAGGCTCTATATATCGGCCAGTATATGTGGTGGAGGAAGAACCGGAGAAAACTACCCACCAACGGGAAGCTACTGGCAAGCTTTCTCACATACGTACTTGGTCGAGCCGAGACTCAAGTGGACAGTTTTTACATTACAACTTGTACAACAATTAACATACACTTAGCAGATTCGTCTATGAAGAACTGACCATTTAATGTGGGTTCGATTTTCTTTTGAGCTTATATATTTTATTTTTTATGTTAAGATAATTCATTTTTGTAAGATAATATAATGGATATAATACGGTGTTTTACTATAAATCAGAGGAAGATTTTTTTACACCTATTGAGAGACGGAGACTTAAATTGTTGTCCCTGAATAAATAGGGCATGCCATGGAACGTGGTATCCATCTCCAACTGGACCAGTACAGTGTTAATACGTTTTTCATTCGAGTTTCAAATACAAATTCCTGAAAAATACCCCAAAAAAATTCATTGAATGCTATAACAAGTAAGCGAGTTTAAGTAAATAAAGCATCGTATCACAAACAGGTATATAAAGTGATACTATCTGAAACGTAACAGAATGATAGAAAGTGTAAAGAGCAACAAACAATATTTGCGAGATACGAATATTTCTAATGGAATCTGTGGTCAGCTGTATTTTATTCTCCCACATATTTCCCTGAACCCTTTAGAAATATATATGCATTTGTAAATAAATTGCTATTATTTCCTTTAACTAAGTAATAAAACCTTTGTTTCGATAAATGTGAAGTTTTATGACCCCGTGGATCTATTCATATTGATTTCTCGTTTATATGAAGGTTACTAGTTCACAAAACGTGATATACGCCTTGCTTGTTTTTTTTATTTTTTATTTTTATTTTTTTTGTTTATGTTTTTCTTAAAAAAAAAATATGACTTTATTTGTGGACCCCTCTCCATTTATGTTAAGGTGGAGAATTTTGAGGAGACCCCAAAAAGCTTCCGAAGGCTTTAAAGGATTTTGTATCTGCTTTTGTGTTCCTCTTGATCTGATACTGTGTGTTTATACAAACAATAAAATTGAATTTTGAGTAAAAAAAAATAAATCCATTTTTGAAAAGGGTTCATATTTCTCATAAATGAGCGCGTACTTTTCCGTACCCTGGCCTAAATTTCTATGGCTCATACTTCCATCATCTAGGGATTACCTTTCGGCTGGTTTCTTTGTCATATTTGTTTGTTGCAAGTGATCCTAGGCAGGAATCTTTCAAGTCCAGTGTATACAGTATGCTGTTGAGCTTATCTTTTCCATATTTTTTTCCACTTTAATTCTGAATTGCTAACTTCTGCCTTAAATTCAGCATTTATTATCTTTTGTTTTTATTTTGTTCCGTCCATATTTCCTCATTTTCTCTATATTGAAATATAATGAATTTTATTTTTTAAAGTTTTCCTCAGGGATTCTATTAATTTAACTAAGTTATTATTCCTATATACCTTAAGTCTGGATTATGTTTGCATATATATCCCAAGAAGTATATATACATGGCTGCCTATACATATTTTTGACATAAGGTTCCTTATACGGTTAATAATATTTGCTTTCTGAATGTAGCATAGTTGTGGGAGTCATAATCCACTCTCCTCTTTGGGTTTATAGTTTTAAAAAAATATTCTTGGCAGTTATTGTAGTCTTTTCCCCCATATAAAATGTATTATTTTTTCCTCTATTGTATTCATCAGTACTTCCGTCAGGTCTATTATTTTGGATATATACCCAGTGCTGGATTATCAAATAGGCAGAGCAGGCACCGGCCTAGGGGCCCCGCGACAACGGATCAAAATAATACTCCCTAGGGGCCTCCACAGGGTTTAATCCGACACTGTATATACCACACTTGGCTGTGTGTGTGTGTGTGTGTGTGTGTGTGTGTGTGTATATATATATATATATATATATATATATATATATATATATATATATATATATATATATATATATATATATATATATATATATATATATATATATATATATCTGTGTGTGTGTCTTATCAACTTGGACTCTTTCAATTAGGTTAAGTGGTAAATATGACCAAATTTCTATTTGATTGTTTACTTTTTCTAAGAGTTGTTTGTAGTTTATTTGTACCGAGTTTTATCCATAGATTATTCCCCAGGGCTTTAAGTTTTTCTTTTATGTTGTTTGCAGGGAGGTCCTGGGTGGTTACCCCTCCAGTTTCCAATTAGGATTATTTCGGTTTTATCGCGATTGAGTCTCGAGCCTAATGCTTTCTCAATGTCTATAAATTCTCTTTCTGGATATCAAGGACTAAGGACAACCTTATTTTACTGAGCGTTCTATTCTAAAACGTTGTTTTCGGTTCATTTACGACAACTTTAGATTTAATACTTTTATACATTGTATTAATCCACTGGCAAAAGAAATCCCCGAACCAATATCTTTTAAAACTATTTCAAATAAAACCATGCTGTCTATGCTTTTTCCTGATCGTATAGTAATATGGCACGTTTCTCTCCCCTGCTTTGTATAAAATCCATAACGGTACTAATGATTAAAGTGTTATTAGCTGTAGTTCTTCCCTCCCCCACCCCCAGCTTTGATTGACATAAATTATTGTCCCCATACATGTTTTTCATTTATTTGTTATTACTTTAATTATTATTTTATAATCTGTATTTAAAAGCGTTATTGGACGTACATTTTTTTTGTTTTCCTTCTCTTTTCCTTTATATATTAAATTGATTGTTGCTTCTTTCATAGTTTCAGTCATGTCGCCATATATAAAGGTATTGTTATATCAAAGGTCCAGAATATGTATTAGTTTTATTTGGAATTCAGTAGAGAAGTAAGTCTTAATTCCGTCTGATCACGGTGATTTCCCTTTACTTGGATCTGATCTAGTTTTTTCAATCTCCCCTGCTTTTTCAAATCTCCGCCATTGATAACTTATATTCTGAACTACTTTCATTCACATGGAACAATATGGCAGTGGAAGGAGACAAGCCACAATCGGAATATAGTCTGCCTTTGCCGTCGTAGCATATGTACTGCACTCCTCCAGAGGCGAATCACCAAATATATAAAACTGAGGTTGAGACGGAAATGGCTCATCGATGTTCAGCTCGAATTTAGTCATATGTTTCTGATTACAGGTAAACGTAATATACTTTGTTTATAATACAAAACCTATTTTTTTCCGATTTCCGTCTGGAGCAAGCACAAACATTTGTATTTGGCCTAGGTAGTGACAAATGAAGGTTCAATTTGTCATCTCTTCTGAATACCAGAACTTTCCTAAAGCTGACTTCACATCTGTAGCAGCAGAAGGGGTGGGGTGGGGGCAGACCCCCAAAAAAGTGGTGACCGATTATTTTTTGGGGGGAGGCGGCCTCCTCAAGGTCCCGTTTTGCAAAATGGGGGCTAAAAAAAAAAATGATTTCGCCAAGTGATGTTGACTCAGAAGGCCAATCCGAGGCCTGTATTAGAAACCGACCCCCCAAAAAGTGGCGACAGATTTTTATTTTTTGCCTCTTCAAGGCCCAGTTTTGCAAAATGGAGGCTATAAAAATTGCTGTTTTAGCCAAGTAGTGTTGACTCATTAAACTATCCAAAGGCCAGTCCGAGGCTTGTGAGAATGCGGTAATGCTGATTTATGAATCTGAGGCTAGCAAAAAGGAATGATTGCGACCAGGGAGATTGACGTTGAATATCTGTTGAATTTTGGTTATGTTTTTTTTTTCTTGTTGCGAATCGCTAAGTGCGAAACAAAATTATAGAGATTCAGATGGCTGTCCAGGCTGTTTTCAATTTTGTCAATTTTGTAATCAAACCCGTGAAGCCAGGGTGCTATAAAATGAACACACATATTTTGGGTTCGGAGGGGGGCCCAGACAAGTGCACCTGCGTTAAGTTTTGTGAGTTTACAATTACCCATCCAACGATATTTTGTCTTCTTTCGATGCGTCGCATTCACCCCCCACTTATAAATAATTTTTTAAAATGTCGACAATATGTCAGTCACTCCCCTGAGAATCGAACACGTAAGATACGTTTTCACAGGTTGATCGAACGCCTTAACCAACTCGGCCACTATCTTGATTAAGAATATACGGCTAAAATAATTTATATGAACTGTATCAGTAGCGCTATTTTCACAGCGAATCACAGGTGTATTCACACTTATGAACCAGACAGGTCAAACATTAGTGTACACGGCATTTATTAAGTGTCTGAACATTCCAGTTTCACAACAGGTATTAATTTTTTGCCTCAGATTGGGAAACCACGCGTGCTGTTATCAGCGATTAATTTATCCCAGGTATTTTTCGCACGTCGCCCGGAATGATGTCTAAATTAAGTGTAGAATTGTAATTCCGGCAATTCGCTGCGGTAAAAAAATACGTTACTGACAGACTGAAATCTTTGAACTGACTTGCATGTGGGCCCGGTAGTAGAGATATTTATTGTGTGATATACTCAAATTTTATTTTCTGGTTAAGTCGCTTCGCTGTTGCTGATTTAGAAATACCTTCTCCTACGTACTGTATTGATGAATATCAAAATATTTTCCAATATCTGTTATTGATTTAAATTCCTTTATCTCGCCTGTATCAAGGTTTATTGATCTAACTGGTCGTGGTTGTTATTTTTTTATTGTTTTATTTCCTGTTTTTCCACGTTTGATATTTTCGTTCTGTGTGATTGCTTGAAGATTTTTCAGATTATTATTTTCTTTATCAGAATCAGTGTGGTCAATCACGAGATTATCATTGATCGAACCATCGAATCATTCATAAACAAATCTGTGGAAAATATATCCTTTTTGTCTGGAAACTCCAGGAATTCCCACACTTATCATGAGATAAACTACATTATTGACTTTTCCGATTGGTTTTTAAGAAGATAGTGTCGTATGACACCGGCTCTGCTCGCTTCGTAATTAACGAATATTGGATGACATCTAGATTCAAAGAGATCAATATTTTTTCAGTATGCTCCATCTATATTATTTTTTCCTCTAATATAACATTATCTCTCAGCAGAGGAATATCTCTCGAGATAATCTTTATTCTGTCATCAGGAGCGTTTTGTATACTCGCAATATCGTTTAAGCGCTCGATATTTTTGTCCAACGCAAGACATAATTGTGTCTTCCCCTTGACCCAATTCTGCATGTCAAACATAGTTTCGGTCCAGTGCTGCCATGGCGAACACTGGCTATGTCATGGCCGCAGTACTCGCCACGACAATTTTTTCACAATGTGTGACTGATCCGATCATGAGCCATCGACAACTATTTTTTTCTCCTACAATATTATTATTATTGGAGAAAGTCCAATTGGAGAAACTACTCTCCCTAATTATATAGCCATGACTAATTCTACCGTTGCAAAGCAGCTGATGGAACATTATTTTAGTCTAACCGGGATAAAACCAGCTTTTCCAAGGTCGAAAATTCCAAAACAAAATTTACGAAAAGAAATAAATTAACCGCGAGTGAAATTGAGATCGAACCAGAGAAGCGCTGAGACAAGTTTTTGAAAGAGAACGAAAAAGATTATCGGCGATTGAATCACAACACACCGCTAGATTTGATTTCGACAGATTAACAAAAGACAAAAACAACCGCCGCTTGAGTTGCAATTACACAAATTTATCAGGATAGACTTCGATGGTATTTTCGTTGACTCTACAATGAACGACAAACGAGCAGCTGCGATTACTAATAATCTTGCAGACGACAGCAAATATATATTCAGAAAAAATATATTGTACAACATGAACATGACCAGGATGGTCCAACTTGGATTATTCGTGATAAATTCGACCCTGTAAAGAAATCATGGCGACATAACGGCGGCGTCAGAGCGGACAAAAACTCCAAACCAGGCACATTTACCATACTACAATAACGCGTATCCATTATCCGCGGTGGTTTATGCACTATACCGTTTAAACGATCATGATATTAATGCTCTCGCGCCGATGAAAACAGGCATGTCAAACTGCTTGGCCCAACGCGTCAGAGAACATTTTATTAACTCGAGACGTGGAAATGGACTTACAGAACCAAGAATAAAAAAATAACACAATGGGAAGGTTCTCTTGTCGACGGAGCTAAAATAAATGACGTAGCGGTGTTGCAAAAAACATTGAAGTTTCCGTTCATGGTAAAAACAATAACAAAGGAGATTTTGTATCATTCCGCTAAATACTGTAGCAAGGTCGCCGCAATGACCATCATAGATCATAACAGCCACGCCTGGACTGAATCAGTAACAAAGTTTCCGCTGAAAAGAATAAGATTTTATGACGGCGATAGTTTTGAGATTTATGATATTAGTGCGCTTGACCCTGTATCGGTCTGGCTATTTCACAGTGACGACGCAGCGGATAAATCCGTAGTGGATAAATCAACCACAGATGAATCAACATTTGATCAGTTCGTTCTTCCATCTGGTGTACTCTGTCGTAAAGAATCTCTCCAGCCTGTGATGAAACAGATTTAGGTAAAATATGACGGCGACGGTCGTCTGTAGTAGCTCACATAACTCAACAAAAAAAAATTTATGGCGTCCAACCCCAAAAGAATTTCTCGACGATATATCATAATCTTGTGTCGAGTTTGGACATGGTGGTCTCTGGAACACAAAATATACTTCCACCGATATGGTCTCAGTTGACAATGTCACCGCTTAGCTGTCGGCTTTTCTAGGACTCGGTGATTGTAATTAGTATTTTGAACGATTCGGTCATCCAACGCATGAAATGACACGAGTTGCGCTAAATGGCAATTTTCCTATGGACTACGATCTGACTGGATTCGCCGAAATTGAATCATATGAGTTTTGAACAAATGTTCATCCGGTTGTACCCGTCTGGTTTGGTCGTCATTTTAAAAAACCAGACACAAATATCAATCTCAACGACTGTTGCACATAAATTCAGCGTGCCTGGGCTCCAATAGTGCTATTAAGATATTTGTTAGATAGTGGTATTTTTATGTCGCTGACTGTAACTTCTGCGATAATATCGTACAGGTCACAAAAATCTATCTGGCTTCCTTCAGATGATAAAGATCAATGCAGGAAAATTATCGGTTAAGTTTATATTTTGTGCGTCACCTGATAATAAACACCATTGTACAAGATTAATCATGGATCCGGCAGAACTAAATTTTGTGATCGCAGACAGAGGGGCACGTGGTGTATTAGTGTCACGTAAAAGTGCATCATAACAAACGGAATAAGTATTGGCACGATAGTCAGCTACTACGATGGTGATTCACCGCAGTTTACTCATTTGAGATCTTCGATGCTCGCATATTCGTCAATAAACCTGTTATCGGTGATTAACCGGTTTCCAGGGAATTCTGTTAGAGTCGCCACTGATTCATTTTATATAAATCGATCGAAAATGGATCTTGTGTGGATCTCCAACGCGTACATACACTACGCGTCACGCTGCTGTTGACGAAGTCAACATTAGCTGCTCTACCGCAGCCTACGATGCTGGTCTCTGAGAGACTCACTGAGGTAAATGGAGAACAAAGCGCGAACAAATACGTAATTATTCTAAATTGGCCGATGTTAACCCAGTCGGCGCTTATTACCAAAACGATAAATTATCAGAACCATCATCGTCACCTTCGGTGAATGATCCAATCACGAGACATAGCACAGTCTATCTTAATGGTCCTGGTGGTTCTGGTAAAACAACACGTGCGATACAATTATTTAAAACTCAGACACGATTGTGTTAACGCCATCTCACCATCTTGCCAGAGAGATGAGACAGCGTGGTGTTAGATTATGCTCGTATCACAGGGTTTTTTTCCGATGGCGAGGTGATGCGTGGACACTCGAGCGTATGGGACAAAAATATATACCGAGAATAATTATTTGGGACGAAATATGTACTGTGCCCAAAGACACTTTGAAGACGTTTCTTGATTACCATACGACCAAACACACAGCGATTATCATGTGCGGCGATCAAGGATAGCCTCAGCCGTTATCAGGAGAATCACTGAATGACTGGCTGCGCAATTACGTTAGCCACTACAAACAAATATTGTATGACCATCGATCACGCGATGAAACATTACAACAACTGAAATCTCTAATCAGATTAAAACCGGAGAAGATTCAGTGTGAAATAATGCGTACCGTAATTCCAGAGACACCAATGTCTGATTTCTGGAACTCATGGGGACCAAATGATCTGATAGTTGTATCCAGGAAAATTGTACGTGATTCACTTTAGCGTAGATTATTTGAACTTCACCGAGGAAAGTTTCCAACGCTTCTTGTTCCATTGTGTTATCGTCTAGCGGATACACGTAGACAAAATATACTCGTTGACATTCCAGGAATGGATACACAACAGCGACTGGTTCTTAGTGATATCACTGAGGTTCCAGTAGATGCTGTACAGCAGGCGCTGTCACTAAACCTATCGAGTGATTGCAACGGTGTTCAGGGACGCCCACCATGGACGCTAGGTTTTGCAATAACATTTCATTCGTCGCAGGGGCTAACGATCTCAGATACCTATATCTGGATTGTCGACGATCACATCGAATTGACCATTAGTATATTTGGCAGTGTTGAGAGTTACAAAAATATCTCAACTGCAAAGAATTGTCTACAGAGGCGATGGTGGTGGCAGAGCCACTGCTAGCGTCGGCACGTCGTTGGAGAGGCTGGTCGGGGAAACAACGATAAAGAAAAAATTAGCTGGTTATGAGGAGAAGACAATAAAAAACAGCTCCAGTTTGATCTTGATGTTGACTTTATCATGACGCTGAAACAACGCCAAAATAATCACTGCGCCTGCTGTAACACAGTAATACTGTAGCAATGTTTTCCGAAAATTTACCGTGGACAGAATCGATAGTAGTCTCGGCCACACAAGCGAAATTGTCGCTCTGACATGTCTTGAATGTAACAGAGGTAGGGGAGCTTCGCTCCACCGAGAAAGTCAACCTGGGTTAGGTTAGCGTTTTTTGCTTGCTTGTATCCAACCCGGTGGTAACTGGGTGTTACCTGTAATTGTTCACGGACAAATCCATGTTGAGGAGTTGTTGACTCTACCATAGATTGGTGACTACGCAGTAGATCTTTCCACGCTAGCAATTTTACGCGTTGTTACGTCCATATGGGATCAGTTGCTCTTGCTGCACAGCTCTCAAGTTCACAGGATTCATATACATACCTGACTGTTACGTTACTGCCCACCACTGGTTGTTGTAGTTGTTTTTCTGGCGGTTTTGGTCGTGGTATGTGTTTTTTTCGCGACTGCATCGAAGGGGTTTCATGTTAATTCCACTCGTGACCTCGTTGTTTAACGCGGCCACCACGTAAGTTAGTCTCGCAACCCATTTCACGAGATCTGTTCTTGCTCAGTAATTCCTGCGTGTATTGGTGTTCAAACAGTCGCTGTGCAAGTGTTTGATTAAATCGTTCAAGGAGTGCCTGTTCCAGATGTAACGCTGTGTGTTCACGTCTGATTTTACCGCTATGTTGTTGCATCAGCGTCGTTACTGCACCGAGAAATTCTTTGCCAAGATCAACCTGTAGCAACTGTGGCCAGCACAGGCCGCCAGATTGCCCGGGTCCACGCGAATAAATTCGCTCAAACGTGTCTGCGACTTTAGTCGCTGTTTTAGCTTCTTTGCACCTGCTTGCAACGTCGACGACGTATTTGTATGTGCGCGAACCACTCTGTCGTTTATGTGATGTGCTGATAGTGTCATGGGGTAAAAATAAGATACCTGCCTGATGAACTTCGTTGGGCGTGCTGACATCAAATCGTCCATGCTGGATCGTTTTGGGGCGTGGCAGATAAATTTGCCATATTGCCTGTCGTGACAACCAATCTGCGGAAATAGCACGTGTGAAACCTGCTGCATCGGCAAGTTGCTAATCGCTGCTGAGCCTCTCCAATATTTTCTTGGACTATAATAAATCGGCTTCATTATATAATTGTCGGCGATTAATTACCAGCTCGGGTGGGCTAATGCCCTCCCACCACTAGTTTACCTCTCATCGCAGATCTTATCAACCAGTTTGAGAATGATTCTCAAACGTTTTTTTTTACGACTTCAGCGTGTGAATCAACTTAACGTCCATGATATATCGTTGTTGCAGATCTTGTGTTTGTATGCGACATTATGAATATGGCACTCTTGATCAATCGCATTTACCGGAAATTAGCCTGGGTTTGGTTGATTTTTTTCGTCTAGTCTAATATCAAGTCAGGTTCCAAGACCACAATAATTATATCCCGGAAGATATTTTCTCCCCCCGGTACTTTGCCCATGGCGTTCCTGGTAATTTCCTGAGTGTCGCGGCGATATCACCGCCAGTGACTGCCGGCTTGCACAAACTTATATTTTTTAATGCTGCATTTTACACTCTTGCCTGTAAGTGCTCACCTGTTATTTTTCGTCGTTGTTGTGCTTAACCCGGTTGTATCCGTGACCGTCTTGCATCGAACACAATAAAAACTCATGATTATAAATTTACCATATTTGTACAATATGAACGTAATTGACTTTTCAGTGACCCCCGAGCACGCACCGGTCAAGCATCATCCAGTGTTACCAAATTCCATTCGTGTTATTATAATTGGTCCGTCAGGTTCTGGTGAAACTCTGTGTTGCTCAGTCTGATAATGAGGTGGCTCAAATGGGAAAAACTTTATTTAGTGGCGCCATCCGCAGATGACCAACGATGCTATGATGTTTTAAGGAATTTAGTGAACCGGCGGCGGGTTTGGAAAATAACGATGTTATTGAGTTTATCGCTGACATCGATGATGAGTCGTCCGTCGAGAATCTTAAGGGCGATATCAACAATCTAGTGGTTTACGAGGACGTCATGCTTGACAAACAAACAAATCCAGCCAGAATATTTTCATGAGGTAGGCATAAAAACACAAATGTCATTTACGTGACAGCCGTACACTCAGATCCCCAAAAGAATCAGAGATAACTGTAATTTTTTGGTTATTTTTAATGGTGTTGACACATACACTGCGAATATTTATCAGACTTGGTGTCCCGGTGACATGGACATAAACATGTTTAAAAACTTCTTTGCACATGCTCAGAAAACTCCGCATGTCTTCATCACGATAAGTGTACACGATCCAGCAACACGCTATCAAATTGGTCTTTATAAAATCTTTAATTAAAGAAATACATTTGTTGTATAATGAACCAGGAAAATATTAACAAGATTATCTCTGAGACTGAGCAATTACAGCAAGATGGTCTTGCGGTTCAACTCGATTTTGAAAAAATCAACGACGATTTTGAGATGATACAGCAGCGACGGGAAGAGGGCAGATATACACTAGCGGCAGAGTATAGATTCATCAAATTACTCCAGCGCGAAATGGAATCGTCATTGGCAGATTTACGGGAACAATATATAGCTATGAGATAGCTAAATTTGTTCCACTGGAAAGCGCAATTGAGAAAATACGATCAGAGTTGTATTGACAATATGAAACTCGAGCGGCTGTAAATGCGAGTGCGAGACAGCTAAAGAAACTTGTGTTGGAATCCACTAAGATTCCCGAATCCGAATCCGCCAAGATGGAATAGCAACGTCATCGGCACCAAAAATAATATACAGAAATTGTGTTTCTTTTTGTCAATGGCCTAGCAAAGCTTTGCTTGTGAGCCGTGCATGGTCTGTCACGCACATCCAAACTAACAATTAATTTTTCACCGCTGTGTCTAGTAAATTGCCGTCTTGGTCGGTTAGACGAAAACGTATTCGAGACAGCGACGGATTATGACATCTTAGATAAACAGGATTAATGGCGGAACCTCCAGAAAAAAGCTGTAAAGAATATATCCCTGCTGGGTCTGCCCCTTGGATGCTTGCCCAGACGCGTTATATCTACCGTCGACTGCGTCACAGACTAGATTCACAGAAATCGTCGACGTGATATTGATAGCGACACATGGCGACCACCACCATCGTGATAGTTTTTATGTCGGAGAATATCTGGAGGGCTCCTTATTTTGGCCCATACCACATAGATCTTCGGAAAATATTCGTCAGTTATGTAATCGAGACCCTTCTGCATTTATCAATGTTCATACCAGGAAGTTTGTGATGTGATGTGATGTGATTATGATTTTTAACGTAGCTTTAACAATTTTTCAGTCATATCGCTACGATGTCTGCAGTGTGGCAGTTTACAGTGATGTCTAGCACTGGGGCATCAT
>JAECUM010032024.1:0-33464 GCA_016617855.1 Megalonaias nervosa
AGACCACTTCCAGTTGCGCCAGGAGAGGTGTCTGACGGAATATATTCTTCTTCTTCCTCCTCAATTGGTTTCGGTGGTGTTTTTTTAATTGGTTTCGGTGGTGTCTTTGGTAATTCTGGATAATCACGAAGTGATTGCTCAAATGTTTTTGGTGTTTTTTGTTGTCTTTGTTGTTGTTCTTGTTTCTTTTTTTGTCGTTCTTGTTGTTTTTGTTGTTCTTGTTGTTGTTGATATTGTTGTTCTTGTTGTTGTTGATATTGTTGTTGTCTTTGTTGTATTTGTTGTTGTTCTGGCGGTAATTGCATGAAGGTAATATAATTATCTATTGTATGAAAATACTCAATAAATTTTGGATCACTATTTCTAGTCTGATCAACGTCATAGTATATGCGAAATATCCATCTGTACCAATTATTACGACTTATAGGTTTATCAGCATATTCAGATTTTAGATAATGTTTTCGATCACTGAAACTTTTCACAGCAATCGCTGCTAAATCTCCTGGATTTTTAATATCTTTAATATAATCAATAGCACCTTCGATAAATTTGTCATTTATGTTAATTCTTTCTTCTTGTTCTGGTAGACGTTCCTTTATATCACCTATTTCAGCACCTTCAGGTTGATCTTCATCCTCAGGTATTTCCGGGACTGGCATCGCAGCAGCTATTTCGGCTGGAAGTTCACGTAAATTTTTTTTTTTCTTTTTTGTTCTTCTTGCTATTTTTTCAGTTCCTTCTGCTATTTTTCCAGTTACTTCAGCGGTTTTCTCTAACACAGGTTGAATACCTTTAGTGGTCTCAGTGATAGGTTTAAATAATTTTTTGTATCCTCTTCAAATTCAACTTGAGATTCCTGACGCGATTGTAGTTGTTGCTTAACAGAATCACGAACGGGTAGATATTTTTAATTGCCTCTAGTCGCTCTCGAGCTAATTTAGCTGAGTGTGGTTCTTCAATACTCATTATTGATAATATTTATAATGGATGTTTAATTTACAGCAGCAGGAAGGGTGGACGACAAAAAATTAAGTGACCAGATTGTGAAAAAATCAGAAAAAATTTGGTCAATTAGAGAAGTTTTCATTATTAAGACAAAAACTTTTGTTTTACAACCTTTCGTAGGAACCCTTTAATTTCAAACATAAGGTCTCTACAATTAAGCCAAAAAAGTTGTAGGGTCCACCCTTCCTGCTGCTAATGGATACCCGACTCTCGTGACGAAATGGAGATCTACCAAGGAACCAGATGGCGTGAATGAAGCACTGAATGTGTTACAGTATTGGCATTAATGGTAATTAATATTACTGGATGATTCGGGTCTGTATGGAAATTTAACATTTGGTTTGGCAATTAGTATTACGGCACAATTTGGGTCCGTAATGGGATTATTCAAATTTAGCTGTGAGTTTAGGTCGGCATGGGAATATAACACAAATATAAACAAGGTTTGGGCCACTATGGGGCATATGAAAATTTATCATGACGGAATACTTCATTGCTTTTAAAACTTGAACAGAGTGTAAGAGACGCAACTAATAGACAAGGACACATCTTGACTGACCAACATCTATTCTCACTTTACCAAAATATATCCTAAATAACCCATATCGTGACTGACCAACACATATTCTGATTCATTATGATCTATCTTGATTCAGTTTGCCTAAAGTAACCCTCATATATAAAAGATGGCTTTTTGTGGGGTTTTTTGTTTTGTTTTGTTTTGTTTCATTCAACACCATTGAAACATTATATCAACGTTGTCAAAAACTAGCTCTCAAATTGTAAATTTAGCATAAGGTCTCGTGTGCTTTTAAAAAATAGCATCATGTACATTGTTGTTTTCATTCCCTGTGAACTTTCAACGTTAGGGCCAGTATATCCCTCTATGGAAATTTTACCTGGGGTAGACAAAAAGGTTGGACAGCCGGACAAAGAAATGCCTAATTACATTGTTGGTTTTTTTTTTTTTTTGTAATTAACATTCACACTTTCACAATCCATATTTAAAATCAAGCACCTACCGTTACAAACCAATACCCAGCCTTATGTACAAAACGGATGAGGAAAGTAGAGAATAGCTATCGATTACTAGTACCCGTCCTTAAAATCTAACGTACCTATTTACCATCAAACAGCCATCCTTGCAAAGAAAACGGACAACGAAAAGGGAAGATATGTAATGGCTACTTACATATATACTTATAATCCACCGTCCAACATGCACACTTACAAACAAAACAGATGAGAAAACTGGAGATATGTGAATCTCATTAACACTTATTCACAATCCATCACTCACAAACATTCAGACAAGACGGACGAGGGCATATGAGGTATGTTATCATATAATAAATAAAAGACAACTTTACAATCCAGTACCCACATACTTACAAACAATCTCATAAGGTAAGGAAAAAAAAAACGTTTGGTTTATATATGCTTTGTGTGTGTTTTGTGTGTGTTTCGGGGGGGGGGGGGGTTGCATACAAACACATTACCAAGGGAGGATATATTATTTAAGATTTGTATTTGAAAATAGCAAAGACATGCACAGACACACAAAATACACAAACATACAAACAAACCATAGGGGTTGGCAAGGATGATTACTATTTTATTTATAGAATATTGGGCATTAAAATGGCCCTTGTTTTAGCCAAAAAAGACTGTTTTAAATGTTGGAAACTCCCAACACAGTCTCCATCGCCAGCACATCTCATTGCACAACAGTCTTGTCCCAATACATCGGTTCCGACTGATAGTAAAAACAGTTTCTAATTAGCTTCACTTCCTAGTTCTCCACTTTAGGCATCAGATCATATGGTGGCCAGAGGTTTAGACCCTAAATGGTTCCGGCCCTAGGTGGTTTTAATCTCCTTTCAAATTTGGTACCGGTATATAAAACTGTGCCTCCTTTAGCGAGAAACTATTTATTTTGGAAGCTGAAAAATTATTGTATGACTTTAGCTGGTATTCAACTCTCAAAATATAGCATGGAATTGGAAAAGGGTCACATTTTGAATCACGCGAGTTAGTCACCTTAATTGATTCAGAAAAGGAGAGAGGGATCTACTAAAAGTTTTACCTCTTTTTAATGGCAGAAACGGGTGCTTGTGTCGGATAAGTTTAATATTTTACAATGGTCAATTACCAGTCTGATTAGAATCAGATCTCCACTGTTATACACGAAGATCAGACAGCAACCGCTTAGGGGTCATGTTCTGGTAACGTGTGTTATTACCGTAAACGCTAATTTTGTGTGTGTGATTTGGATTTTAAACATAGTTTTAACAATTTTTCAGTCATATCACTACGATGTCTGCAGTGTGGCAGTTTATAGTGATGTCTAGCACTGGGGCATCATGCTGCAGACATGTAGCATGATGTCCCACCCAGTCACATTATCCTGACACCAGGCCGACCAGTCCTAACATTAACCTCTTAATGCTGAGCGCCAAGCGAGGCAGCTGTTAGTACCATTTTTGTAAGCTTTTGGTATGACTCGGCCGGGGATGTAACCCACGACCTCCCGCATCCGAGGCGGACGCGTTAACCACTATGCCACCGGATCGGTACAATCGCTAAATTTAAAAACCAGTCAGATGAAGTCTTATATCTTCGCGTTTGGAGACAGATCACTGGATGAAGAGCATGAATGTGTACCAAATGATTTTTTTCACTTTCAGATTTTTGAAAGCTGCATTTCCATTGGCTATTTCAAAGGTTACCAGAACATGACCCTTAAGCGGTCGTGTTCAGATCTTCATGTTGTACAGTTAGGATCTGATTGTAATCAGATTGGTCAATTAATTAAGCTAAATTGTTGATTGATTTATTTATGGTACACCAATTAGAATGATTTGGATATTCGTCTGGTGCGACTGGACGCACTGTTTATATCCAAGCATGTTTTTTCCCCCACTGGCATCCATCTCCAGCCGTCATTTGATATCATAATATTTCACATGTATATTTATATGCAGGCCCGGCGCATGGTGTTTTTCTTGTGTGTGCAATGAATATTTGGCGCCCAGGCGCCTTTCTAAAAAAAATTTTTCGAATAAATTGCGAATAAAATGAACAGGATATGAAAAGGAGCCTGTGTGCATCGCGCACTTCGCACACGCAACCAGCCGGGTCTGTTTATGTGCAACCAGCAAGTGTTTTTGTTTGTGTTTTGATTATCCTTTATTTTTCGTAGTATTTAAATAGACAGCAAATGTACTATTTCGGTCATTTAAATATCTGATTTAAACCGAATTGACAGTACGCGAATAAATGGCAAATTGCCTTTCCTTTTGTTCTGTAATATCATTATATATGTTATAATATGTTCATTTTATTTCACTGTTATTTTTAAGACTAGTATTAGTCCCTTATTTATTAATACAAAATTTGGAAATCAATTTATCAGTTATTGCAGTATCAGAACTATTTTACTACTACTACTACAACTACTACTAGTAATAATAATAATAGTTATTATTATTGATAAATACGGTTTATCATATTATATTTTACATATTTAAAACTGAATTTTTATTTCAAAACCTAATTAATTGGGTTTTTATAATTGTCTCTAAGAATTTGCTTGATACATATTACAAGATATTTATAAAACACCTCAAAATATTCAAGCTTGTGAACCTAAGTTACAAAATACCCAAAACATTGAAGAGATTAATTACCTTCATGCACAAACTCTATCTATTTTACAACCATAGTACACTAGGCCTAGTTCATGATGAAGGTATGAATATATCATCCGTAGAACATGAACCTTTCGCAGATTATAATATATTCCTTAGGTCTCACTGGATAGTTTCATATTTTGACACCTCCCTAATTTTTAAGGTAGAAGGCATGAACCTAATTATCATAAGCCTAGAATTTTAAATTCACGCAGAAACTAAATCTGTAATGTGGTTTAGATTTACTTTGAGTTAAGCTTGAAAATGGGATGGCTTTTTTGGTGACTGCCTGTCACAGTTAGACAAGCACTGGAGATCAAATGCGTAACTTGGGCTGCAAATGAACAGCCGACATGGCTTACGTATTTATGTATGTTAGCTACAGAGGTTTATATCTAAAAATCGAGATGGTTGAGGGGTGATGAATAGTATGTTAATTTGTTATAGTACTAGTGAACTTTATTTATGCATAAGGCACATACTGATTGTTTTAGCCGCCTTGTCACAGGAAAGTAGTCAAAATAGCTCTTTGCTGTCAAAAATAAATGTAAAAAAGAGGGGTTGGTGGCAGTGTTGGTTCAGTATAAAAGCCACCACTTGTGTAAGAAATTAACCTGATTGCCGCAGTCAAAATCTCACATGCATGCTTTCTACAAAAATCATTAGTTTGTTTTTATTTGTATCATCAGTGTAAAATTATTCTCATTTTTCTGCAATAGGTCATTGTCGGATGAAAATTCACCAGATAAACTGTCCAGTGAGACCTTAAGAACCGGTGTCATTTTTTCAGTCTTGTCAAATGTGATTCTCACTGCCATAAATCATTTCCTTATTACCTCCATGTCTTGAATCTGACATAGTTGGGTATTCCAAACATCCACTTCCTATAGATTTGATAGCACTTAATCATAGTAGAAGAAGGGAGTTAACTCAACACTATTAGAGTTACCAGGTATTGCTTCTGATTCATTCTTCTAATGAACAACAAAAGCCATATAAGTTTCATGCAAGGTGGTTTAATTGAAGTATTTCGCATACTTATTCAATTTATCAATATTTTCAGTACATTCATTGTATATTTTCCTAACTTAATGATTGTATATATATGTCTACTCATGATGTAATGTTTTAATACATAGAGTTCATCTTATTTACAGAAATTTAAGTTATAATGACCTATATATAAGAAGTTCAGGGTTTTATTTTCTTGTAGACCTCAATGTGTATGGGAGCTTACCTGCCGAAGTGATATTGCTAGCCAGGACAACGTCAAGGATTTCCTTGGGAGTCAGCCACACCAATTGTTGTGGAGCTTTCACAGGAGCAGATGTATCTGCATCAGCTTCATTGGAGTTTTGGTGAGTTATGTGAAATGGATGTCCCTTTTTACATTGTGCTTTTGCTCCTCCCCTTTTTTACTTTGCATGATTTTCTGATTGCTTTAGATTTGATTCTATGCAGGTTACAATCACTAGCAAAACAAACTTCTCTAAATAGCAACAGCTTCAGCAACAATATGTGCTGGCCAGTGTGAAAATGATGCAAAGGGGACCTTCTTAGTGTTCTTAAAATACATTATCCATACATATTGTCTTATCAACAGATGGGATGAATCTGGGTATAGAATTTCATTGTTTAAGTTTCCCAAATGGTGTGGTTCAGTTTACAAAGATTGGTCCATACAGTTTATGTTACCTGATGAGTTGCCTCCCTTACAGTCTGAATCAGATTTCTTTGTTCTAGTATAGATCTGACCTTCTTCATGAAATCAGTGAGAGAGTTCTGGTCAGTTTATATGTGCTGTGCATCGTTCCTATTTTGTTAAGTACTTAGCATGCACATTTTGCAGTTATTTTACAAGAGAATTAGCTTGGTTTCTTTTACATCTTTTATTCACTACATTTTGAGATTTCATAAATAGTACTATCTTTGCTGTGAGATATCACTGATATCACCAGGCACTAACAGTACAGGATATATTAGCTATAAAAAATGATGATGACATTGACTTGTTATTAGGAAATTGTAGGTTTAAGTGTGGAAAGTAAAATGAAAGTATGAAGGTGTCTCATAGCTGTTGCTCTGTGTCATGGCTCTCAATCATTGACAACTGCCATACAACATAGGAAACAGATGATTGTGAATTTTACACATGTTGAGGTTGCATTTTATTCAGAATTGCCCAAAGTTTTGAGACTAAAAAGCGTTTCCCCTAATCTGACTGTCATATAAATTCTTAAGAACCGGTGTCATATTTTCAGTCTTGTCAAATGTGATTCACACTGCCTTAAATCATTTCCTTATTACCTCCATGTCTTGAATCTGACATAGTTGGGTATTCCAAACATCCACTTCGTATAGATTTGATAGCACTTAATCATAGTAGAAGAAGGGAGTTAACTCAACACTATTAGAGTTACCAGGTATTGCTTCTGATTCATTCTTCTAATGAACAACAAAAGCCATATAAGTTTCATGCAATGTGGTTTAATTGAAGTATTTCACATACTTATTCAGTTTATCAATATTTTCAGTACATACATTGTATATTTTCCTAACTTAATGATTGTATATACATGTCTACTCATGATGTAATGTTTTAATACATAGATTTCATCTTATTTACAGAAATTTAAGTTATAATGACCTATATATAAGAAGTTCAGGGTTTTATTTTCTTGTAGACCTCAATGTGTATGGGAGCTTACCTGCCGAAGTGATATTGCTAGCCAGGACAATGTCAAGGATTTCCTTGGGAGTCAGCCACACCAATTGTTGTGGAGCTTTCACAGGAACAGATGTATCTGCATCAGCTTCATTGGAATTTTGGTGAGTTATGTGAAATGGATGTCCCTTTTTACATTGTGCTTTTGCTCCTCCCCTTTTTTGCTTTGCATGATTTTCTGATTTGATTCTATGCAGGTTACAATCACTAGCAAAACAAACTTCTCTAAATAGCAACAGCTTCAGCAACAATATGTGCTGGCCAGTGTGAAAATGATGCAAAGGGGACCTTCTTAGTGTTCTTAAAATACATTATCCATACATATTGTCTTATCAACAGATGGGATGAATCTGGGTATAGAATTTCATTGTTTAAGTTTCCCAATGGTGTGGTTCAGTTTACAAAGATTGGTCCATACAGTTTTTGTTACCTGATGAGTTGCCTCCCTTACAGTCTGAATCAGATTTCTTTGTTCTAGTATAGATCTGACCTTCTTCATGAAATCAGTGAGAGAGTTCTGGTCAGTTTATATGTGCTGTGCATCGTTCCTATTTTGTTAAGTACTTAGCATGCACATTTTGCAGTTATTTTACAAGAGAATTAGCTTGGTTTCTTTTACATCTTTTATTCACTACATTTTGAGATTTCATAAATAGTACTATTTTTGCTGTGAGATATCACAGATATCACCAGGCACTAACAGTACAGGATATATTAGCTATAAAAAATGATGATGACATTGACTTGTTATTAGGAAATTGTAGGTTTAAGTGTGGAAAGTAAAATGAAAGTATGAAGGTGTCTCATAGCTGTTGCTCTATGTCATGGCTCTCAATCATTGACAACTGCCATACAACATAGGAAACAGATGATTGTGAATTTTACACATGTTGAGGTTGTGTTTTATTCAGAATTGCCCAAAGTTTTGAAACTAAAAAGTGTTTCCCCTAATCTGACTGTCATATAAATTCTTAAGGTCTCACTGCATAGTTTCGTATTTTGACACCTCCCTAATTTTTAAGGTAGAAGGCATGAACCTAATTATCATAAGCCTAGCATTTATAAGTTCATGCAGAAGCTAAATCTGTAATGTGGTTTAGAGTTCAGCTTGAAAATGGGTTGGCTTGTTTGGTGACTGCCTGTCAAAGTTAGACTAGCACTGGAGATCAAATGTGTAACTTGGGCTGCGAATGAACAGCCCACTTGGCTTACGTATTTATGTATGTTAGCTACAGAGGTTTATATCTAAAAATCGAGATGGTTGAGGGGTGATGAATAGTATGTTAATTTGTTATAGTACTAGTGAACTTTATTCATGCATAAGGCACATACTGATTGTTTTAGCCTTCTTGTCACAGGAAAATAGTCAAAATAGCTCTTTGCTGTCAAAAATGAATGTAAAAAAGAGGGGTTGGAGGCAGTGTTGGTTCAGTATAAAAGCCACCAGTTGTGTAAGAAATTAACCTGATTGCCGCAGTCAAAATCTCACATGCATGCTTTCTACAAAAATCATTAGTTTGTTTTTATTTGTATCTTCAGTGTAAAATTATTCTCATTTTTCTGCAATAGGTCATTATTGGATGAAAATTCACCAGATAAACTGTCCAGTGAGACTTTATGACTGAGAGCCGATTCGATTATGGGGTGGAATTATATATTGAAGCAAATCATGAATTCTACATGGGCAAATATGGAGAGACAAAGCCGTAACGAGGTACTCATCGTGGAACTGCAAGGATTTGGCACGGAGCAGGGACACAATGAAGCTGAGCAGGAAAGGCTACAGCAATTTATTATATATCTAAATGATAGTAACATCTGTCTCGGGGCATGAGCAAATACAAGCCGGTAAAAATATGGGGGAATAATGAACAAGTTGCATCGGTAAAGCGTGTACCATCAACATACATCATAAACATGCTTCTGTTTGCATTGCAAAAGTGGATTTTCAGATTCCATTATACTTGCGCAACAATTTCAAGTACTTCCCTCCGCACTAGAGAAATGAACTCTAGAAAAAAACGATTGATTAGATTGCAGAAAATGTTTTCGATGATCACGAGGGTACAAAACCATCTGTACCAAAACTGTTCTGTAAATTTGAACAAAAATTACTCTTGATAGATACCAGAAGATAGAATGATAAAGGTGACAAGTTGCTATCGAATATAGAGATAGAGATAAGAACATTTTAGCCAATGGATTCAAGGACAGATTAATTAATTTCACTCTGGAAGAATTCTTTAATGATTGGAAAATGCAAGCTTCAATAACATATCTGCAACGTATCTCTGCACATCATCTGATATGGGATCATTTTCTTTTAGCAGAGAGAGAGAGAACTTCTTTTTGTCCTTACTGAAGAAGACAACCAACGAATGTGTATTTCAAAATAAGCATTGCAAGAAATTTGCTAATATGTATCACTATAATTTACGACATCGGATAATAATTTTGGAATTTTAGAAACTATTATTAACAAAAATTTAATCATCTTCTTAATATGGTTTTTCATTTTCCAACCATTTTCAGCCAGGTGTTTGCCAGTTAATTCCTGTTTGTACGGTTCGGTTTCTGTACACTGTGATTGATTGAAACATAGAAATATCAGGTGTTTTACTATTTGTGTCTTGTCCATTTCTGTGATGTAATAAATGGTTGTGAGTGGTGGACATTTTTAAAACAGACTTTTAAAGTCATTTATAAGAAAAAAAATGATCAAGAAAATATAAGATATAAGTTTATGATATTGTAAATCTTGCTAGTAGTTTCAACGAAGTAAGAGGTGCACTGTTTAGTGAAGAGCAAAATATTCCAAAATTCTTGTTACAAGCAGCATAGAACTTTTAAAGAAAATATTCCAGTGATTCCAGCACTGGTGATCCACAAATATATTTGGCGGTGAAGTTTATCAAAAGATCACCAGAAATGATGGTAGAAAGGTTTAGTTCCAAGTACAATAGTGAGGATATAATGTTATTAAAGAATTATGTACTGAGGATTTAACATATGAACCATCTGTTCCTCCACACCGATGAATTTTATAACAGGTTAAATAGACCTAGAGATGGAAAAGGAATACAACAACAATATCTGCTTGAACCTACCATTGTATAAAGGCCATAAAAAAATGCACCTGAGGAAATACAAATGCGAGATTTGATCTTATACGGTTTAGAAACTATTTTAAGGTAATTTAAAACTGAAATGGATGAAAATTGTTTGATGCAATTCAAGGAGTACCATATTCACGAAAATACTCTAGAATAAATTGTCACAAGGTATTTACCACATAAAAAAATAGAGATGACAAAATGTAAAGAAATTAAAACTATCTTTACCAAACAGAAGCTTTTTAAAAATAGAACTTGAAAATCAAGACCAACAGCTAAAATACTTCAAGAAAAATGCAAAACAGGCAAATGCTCTTGAGAAAATATTTATTACAAAGTGAACTAGATTTTCTCTATTGCATCATTCAACTACGGAATGTACCTTGCATACATGCACTCTACCATTTCATTTTCAGTAGCTTAATTTCTAAATACTACTAGATATCAAATGAAAGTTCTGTGAATAGTGAATATTTCAAAGTCTGTTTGTGTCAACACTGTGAAGGTGTACTTGGTTTTATTTATTAAAATGGTCTAAAATGCTTCACAAAGCAACCGATTGCAGTTAATATTTGGCAAATCTTTATGATTTGATTGAAGGTTTTATAGATGAGTTAAATTTTAAAAGTCATCATGGTAAATGGTTTATCCGGGAGACATGCGATGTTGTCTGACTATTTGTTTTTTGCTTATACCTTCCTTGCATAACATTTAAAAGAAGTTTAAATATAGGTCATCTGGACTGAATCAGCCTCTATGTGGTTTTAATTATCCTTTATGTTGTTCAAGATCTTGTAGATCAACTTGTAGTCTTTCTCGTTGTGTTTATTCTTCAGCTTTTCAAATGTTGTGAAAATCAACATAATATTTTTTATGTTACATATTGTAATTTCTTCTATAATGTTATTAATTACCCAGCTATGCCATTGTCTATATTGGCGTATCCTTACCGTGTCTTTCACTTGTACTCTTTTATTAGTTAACTGTAGTGTCTTTTGATTTTCTTTCCTTTTTCCTTCTTGTTTCGTGATCAGTAGAAATCTATACGCCATACATTTAGTGAAGTCACTTATTTTCTAACGTGCCTCTCCTACATTTGTCACATTGTTAAAACTTGTTTTGTTTCGAAACCTCAAAGTTGTTGTGCTCATTATTACTGTCATTTATGTACACTTCTTCAGTTGTCTCCGGTGGAGAGCTGCACTTTTGTTACATCATTTATTTCACAGAGTAATGATTTCTGCTGGATACCAACCGTTAAACTATTCGTAATACCCTTTCCATTGGACAGGTACATACTTTTACGTGTATTTTGCTTATCTTCAAATTTTATTAAGCTTGGTATTTGTCGTCATGGTTACGATATAGAAAAGAGTCTTCATCATACATGACCTATACCATTTCTCTTTGAGTCTCCCAGTTTGTGAGATATTGAATGATCTAAAATTACCTGATTGATTTCAAAAGTTCCTCAGTAAAGTTAGGAAGATATCCATATTTAAATATTTTTTATTTTGTAATATTGCGACTGATTGACCAATTTGAATTTATTCGTTCCTATTAAATAAGTTGCCAAAAACCAAAACGATTGATCCATAACTTTAAAAATGTTCTCTTTCTCGTTTTCCTTAATTACAGTTTCTTTCAATTTTTCTGTAAAGAGTGGTATTGTACCCTTCAATTAACTTTGGTAAAACGTCAACCTATTATCTGGTTTTATTTTCAGTAAAATACTTACACATTTTAGACTTCATAGTTATATTTCTCCCCTTGCTTTTCCATCATCAAACTTTTTTCACACGCTCACTCTTTAAATATTCATCTTACATCATGATATCATTTTTTCATTTTCTTTCGGGGCGAATTTTGAAACGATCACTGTCTATAAGCATTTGTATTTATTGTGCAATGTTTTTTTATGCTTGCATGTCAACAATATCTGCCTTTCACTGATCACTCACGGGACTAACATAAATTATATTTTAGGGAATCTTTCTCTCGATTGTTTGTGTAATATGCGGCTGGATTGTTCAGTGCACCACTCTTCCAGTTCAGTGTGTTTTATGTTCTATTTTTTCATTTAATATATTCCAACATTCGATATAGATATTGCCCGCATACATTTTAATCAAGTTCTACCCTAGATTTAATTTAAACGTTGCGCAGAGTCAGCGTCAGCGGCAGAGCATCAAACATCCTGAATTGATTGTATTATTGTTGTGTCCAGTAATTCATTTGGTCTGGAATTTATCTATTCAGACTGCTTATCCACTGGAAATACCATGTCCTCATAAAAAATAACATTCCTGGAATTAGAGACTTGAATTTATAATGAAATTTCAAATAAAGATATGTTCTTGGATTGTATTATTGTGATCCAACAAAAGGCTGTTGGCACATCACCACTACGCGGGCCATCACTGGTACATCAACATTTCCAGTGTTGGATTTAATTTCGATTCAACTAAAGGTTATTAAAAAATTTATTCATTAAGACTTTGTGCCTGTAATTCTAGGGTTATTTGAGATTTAATTCACAATACCGAAAGTTCTTTTTCTTATATTTTCGCTTTGTATTCTAGAAAATCAAATTCTTTGTTGAATTTTAAAAAACTTTCCCCCTCTCACTTTTTTCTATTACTTATTTTAAGACCATAGATTTGTATTAACTTCCTTTTCTTTAATTTTGCAATAGAACTAGCTTTGGACATACTTTTTTCTCGTCCAAACTTGTAAGCAAATATACATTACCTCTTTTGACCGAGATTAATGGTCTTATGTTAAACTCGCGAGATATTTCCATAACTTCTCTAAAAAAAAAATGATGAGCTTTGCACAGTATAGCTCTGTACTATTAATATCTTGTGCAAATATTTTCAAATTATTTTAGCTTCATTCAGTGTACAATCAAGACATTAGTGGGACGTCCAATTGTTCGGGTTTTCTTTTCATATTTTAAAATATGAGTTGTTTCGATATTCAGTGCTAGTTTTGTCTATGAAAATACGAGTGATCCAGAACTACTGCCATATCCCTTTATTATACTGTATTACTCAAAATATGATTGCTCTTGCTATTTGTTTTGAGTTGTAAAACAAAGTCAGAATTTTCGACATAACTCTTTATTCACAGTTTTAACATTTTATTGGTTCTATTAATTTTTATGTATATTTAATTTATATTGTGTGCTTAACGTTTGGTTCTAAGTTGTATACATCATGTTTAAATAACAAACAAGCTAAAACAGCTATTATGTAAATATGAGCACTTGTTTCCTGATGTTCCAACACGAACAAATAGCATGTCTTGACGCTGAGATTGTATATTCCACACTTGTGAAAAAGCATCAGTACAGATGAATTCTCTCAAGCAGGAATATTTGAAAAAGATAATCAGTATTTGCTGGAGATTGATTTTGCAGAATCAAGTAAATTAATTCGGGTTTACCATGTATTCTTGTGCTCTTGTGCCTTAACCGGAAAATACATTCCGCATGTGTTCTGACTATATAAAAGTGAACAATATCACCAAAACAGATTTATTTTCAGTGCCAAAGGTTACGACTCTACGACAATACAAATTAATATACATAACACAAGAATAGATGACTGTATTTACAAAACTGATACCGCAAAATATGTCACTAAGTTTGACCTTTTAAAATGATTCTGGTAATTCCACTCACGCAACAGAAATATCGGCATTTGTAACTCCCAATTGACTCTATTGAGTGATGCCAACTAGTATGAGAAATTCCCCTTAAACATTCCAGTGTTTAATGAACATGACAATATCTGCTCAAGATAGGTGGCACTCTACAGTTTCGTATTTAGAATTTTAAAGAAAAAGAATTTCCCCGGGTTTCTTCGCTAGTTATACTGGCTATTTAAAAAGGACCTTGTATATCTTAGGTATTGTTCAAAGAACCTTTAATTCCCTTTATTTTGGTGTATGATTGATGGGTGTAATATGAGTTATAGAGTATACAGCTTGGCCTTACTCCAGATGTGCACCTTTCAAAAAAGTGCTAGCTGCACTTGGTCATTTTCACTTCCTGAAATTCAGAGGTAAATTGTAAGAAAAAGTGCCCATAACTTTTTTTACATTTTATATATTTGGTAATTCATTCATTGCACTTTCAGAAGCTGGTATTATCTAGTCTGGCAAAATTAATTTTCCCTATTTTAATAGGTGCTAAGGATAGTGTACTTTAGGCAAATTCAGGCTGAGTTTTGGAGCACAAGGAAGCAGTCATTTTAGTTAGGAATGTGCTAAGATCATTTGCAATTTCCAAAAGTACAATATCCAAAGAAATGTCAGCCACATTACATCAAAGTAGCATAGAGGTATGCCAACATTCTCTCCACTGTGCATGTTTTAAATGCTAACAACTTCACCTTACATACGTCACTCTCTCAAAAGTACATAGTAACTGGTGAGCGCCCCCATAATTGGAATGCTTGCATCGATAACGTCATAATCTACAAAGATACAAGGAAACGTCACGTGGAGACCATTCCGAAATTCTTTGACGGACTCAGTGGTGCAAATTTGGCAATTAATTAGGTAAAAGTGAATTATGCCGTGCTTGTGTTTCAATTTGGGAGAAATATTGTGGGACAAAGTCAAGATAAACCTGTAGAAGTTAAGGTCAAAGTTGTCTCTGAATTCCCAGTGCCTATTAGTAAAGAGCAACTGATGCGATTTTTTGCGGGTCTTGGCAAATGTCAGAAGGCTTTTGATAAATTAAACGCCATACTTAAGGGACAGCCAGTTAATTCAGCTCCAAATTTCTGTCAGTTATTTAAAATGTTTCTTGATACAAGTAATACAGGGGATAGTGGAGTATTGATTTAAGAAGTTAAAAATTGTGTGGCTCATTCAGTGTACTTTCTTCTATGAAAAAGTAAACTAGCACCAGAAAATTGTTCCACAATCGAGAAGGATTGTTTTAGTTTTTATAATGTCTTTGCAAAATTTTGAAGTGTATATTAGTTCAGCTCTTTCTGCGATTATTGTATTTAGCGATCACAATCCCCTTACATTCATTAACAAAATGAAAATAAAATCAGATTGGTAAGGTGGTGTTGGATGTTGCTTGAATACAACAATGCCATTCAACAATAGCTAATATTAAAATTGAGCCTAAACATTATCTAAATCTAACCTATAAATCTAGAACTCGAACATGGCCTACCTTCCACAAACATGATTAAACATAAGAAATAAGATACAGGAGAGACTTATTACAAAATATCTGATCCTTAGCCTCGACTTAATATCATGGAACTCCCAGGGGGCTGAGTTATCTCAAGCGCTCGCCTTTACCCGATCACTGCTATTTCATCTCTGTCCACGTGTGTTCGAGTCTCGGACTCTGCCAGTGGGTTATGTGAGAAAGTTTGCCAGCAGTTTTTCCCGTTGGTCAGTAGTTCTTACTGAGGTTATTCCCGAGTTCTTCTTTCCACCAGTTATACTGGCCGCCATTTAAAGCCTATAGTGTGCTGAAAATGGCGTTAAGCCCACAACAAGAACAACAACAACAGCAGCAACTTAAGATCATGATAATGATATATTGTAACATATGTGTTAGGATTGAATTTTTAGGAAATTTTACTTTTTTACTTTGTTTTTACTAATTTTGCCATTTTTACTTTTGTAACTCAAATGTGTATTATAAGTTTTCTTTTTCTGTTCTAAGTTATAAATTCTGTTATCGGAATTATTGTACTAAACAGGAAGAGCTTTGCTTTATCAGCAAGTTCTCCTTGGCTGCCGTTTATCAGTCCATCATGGAAAGTGCTAATACAACCAGTTTGATTGTGATGACATGTGTAAATCTAAAAGAAAAGGTATTGGAAAGATGTGAACTATGAAGTCAAATGGAAGCTGAAAGTTCCCAGGTAGGCGACCATAACAAAATATTATATTACGGTTCGTAAACTTTCGTAAAACTCCGGAAAACAAAATATGTAGTTTTTCTTAACGATGATGCATAGGCTAAATTAGTCACTCGAGGTCATGACCTTTTTTTAGAAGCAAGTTATGATTCTCTTTTTTCCAGAATTATATTTAGCAACACCTAAACCCGTGCGGGAGCAGTTTTCCATTGGCCTTCATGATGAATAGTTAGCCTTTTCATTGCAGGTAAGAAGAGAACTACGTTCTATATTTTATACATTTGATATGTATTTTTTATATATATAAAAATGTAACACTTATGGATATGTATTTTTATATCAGGAATCTTATTTTCTACACGTAGTATTTTATAATTTCAATAAAAACAGGTTTCCATTGGACTTCAGAATGAATAGTTTGCCTCTTCTTTACAGTTCGAACCCAGCACCTTTTGCATCCCAACGATGTAAAATATCATCATCATCGCCATGAGTGGCACATCGGAAAAGGAGACTCGAACTACATGTCATCTTTTTATCGATCTGAGAGTGCCTGTCAAGAAATTGGGCAGGATAAAGAGAACTCTTACCCCCAACCGTCATCACATCACAATGTGCTGAAATTACCGGCCAAAATCATTTTCGTAAAAGTTGTGAGAAAAATCCCCTCATGACAAAAAAAAGTACTTGATAAATTCTTCTTATAATACATGTATATCTGATCACTAACCCTTGCTTCATTTTATTGATGCATCTGTTGTGAAAGTAAAAAAATAGTTGCATAAAAATAAATTAAAATAAAATAAATTAAAACGTATCTCTAATCTTTCTCTGACCACCAACCTTTGTTCAATTTAAAATCTATCCAGACGATGAAGCGGCGAAACACGACACTCTCGCATCGGCGGTTTCTAGGGTTATCATTTCATTTTTTCGGTTTTGATTCTAATGTTTATTCTCTTTTTTGCGATAATATGTTGTGATATTATAACAAAATTGTGATATAGTGAAGCGCGAATGTAAGAAGAAAGAAAGGTAGAAAGAAAGGAAATCATGTTGTAACGGGGGCTTTAAAACATTAAAGCCTCCTTAACTGATTTGGCGATCGTTAACTAGGGAATGACCTCCCACGGTGTTATTGCCCAGTGTGGACGGATAAATGGAACGTTAACAGATAGCTGAGCAAGGCTGTTGAAAGAAATAAACAACTACGAGCCCCCTTTACCAATAAATAAAAATAAATTTAATCAATTAATACATAACCAAAATTTCACTTTCCAATCCAACAGATGTACTAGAAATAAATTTAATCAATTAATACATAACCAAAATTTCACTTTTCCATCCAGCAGATTTGCATTGATAGAATTTAGTCGCAGTGTTCAGTTTACATCATGTTATGAGTTGTAAATTAGAGAGTACAATTCCACGTTTGACAGCATCACCTGACGTCTCTCTCCTCTTGTCTTGTTTTCCACGTCTAATGCGTGCTCTTTGGTCTCCTTTCTGACCCCTGATTATTCCGACCTCTCTTAGATGCGGATTTCCCTCTGACTTATCGGGTTTTCCTTTTTCTTTCCCTTCCTTCCTTCCTTCCCGAGGGTATAAAACTGTTTCCTTAAATATAGAGTATGCCTCAAGCTAGACAAGTTTCACCACTTATCTGTATATATATAAACTGTATTTGTTCGTATTCAGATTAGCGATTCACACTGCATAAATCCTGACATAATGTGATCTTAACAAATAACTGTCCTTACAGATTTCTGTATTTCGGTAACGTACACCGCTATATTTAGTACAAATGACCTTAGCTCGAAGTTCATTGCCCTCGCCGCATGGCAATTGATTAGAAATTACCACGTGCTCTCTACAGACAAATGCGGCCGTATATACCAGCATACATTACTACACGTCTTATTTACAGTTGACTAGTCAATTCTGTTCAATAAAATAAATGTTCAGTTACTTATGGCATAATATCCACTAAATCTAGCTACAGTAACCAATAACCTGCAAGATCATTTAAGCATTAAAAAATCATATATAAATATACAATTGTCATTAACTCACGATAACAATATCATCCTACACAGGAAATCAATTCATATATCATAAGAAATATAACACACTGAATATTAGGGTTATTTCATAAATCCCTATGAAATACTGCATATTTGAGCATTCTTTGGGTTACATCATAAATTCGTATGGAATTCTACATATTGAATATTTGATTACATGCAATCCATCAATTCTATCCATGAACTAACTGTAAAATTAAAGAATTAAATTGCATAACACTCTAACATATCAACAGAGTCCTATGAAATGAATACACGATACATGCGTGAATCATAAGCATATCAACACATTTGCATAAAACAAACAAATGAAATAGAATATTATATGGAAACTAAAATTGCGTACCTTAATGCTATTTCTTTCCACACAAACCGTGCGTCCTAGCACTATAGCCTGTCTTCCTTTTTAAGACAGCTATCTGGCCTTTCTAAGAGGGAAAACACTATTCTCAAGTTTCCCAAGGAGTTGGACCTTTTGTCTTCTCATAAGGCAAGAGTCGGACTAAAGAATTCTGAGCAAGTTGGGTACCCTTAAATCTCCAGTCTCCCAAAGTGTACGCCTTAATTTTTACTGACCAATCGGAAGTAACTGTTCCTAAAATTCTCCCCTAATAATCCTGTCTTTCATCAGATTTCACCAGCCTAAAATATGCTGCAATTAGCTTTTCTTTGAAGATCAATTATTTGATATAAAGTCCCCTTCCACCTGATACAGTCGGTAATTCTATGTACTCTATGTCACTATACCGTTACGATGACTCGGTCAATTCTACTGAAGCTTAAATGTAGACCCTTTTATGTTTCAGAGATGAAATAAGTGAAATATCAGTGAACTTTCTCAAGACCCTTCGGGCTTGACTATGATAACTTCAAAGCACAATTTATTCAACCTTAAGTTTCAATAATTCTTCAAAATTCGCCACATTACACATGTCTGAATGAAGGAATGAATGAATAAAGGTAGAAATAACTAACCAATAGGGAAGAAATAGGAAATGCGGGAGAAAGAGAAAGGAAGGAAGAAAGAGGAATGAAAGAACGAACTGTGAATAGGTGAAGAGAGAGAGAGAGAGAGAGAGAGAGAGAGAGAGAGAGAGAGAGAGAGAGAGAGAGAGAGAGAGGAACAAAGATGATATGAGATGAGGTGAATTATCTGTTTTGCGATTGTTTGGGTTTTTTTGTCCGACACCATCTGAACGGAAACGAATACGAGATTTTTGTGGGAAAATCTCGTGCCCATTGATCGTCATTGTTCATCTGACCCCGATGTAATTGAATTGTCTCTGATAGCAATTGCAATATGTTAATAACAGGTAGGCCGATCTAATCTACCACCTTTCGCCTGTGATCCCTAGGCTCAAGCACCCTGCATGGACTTATTCCTTTGGATCTGCCCAATTAACCGCGTGACAGTAGTTAACGACCCAAAGGCTCCGGATACCGACCGGACCTTCTCACAGGGTTGCAGTATGTACCTAATACTTTTGCTCTTGTTCCTTAGGCCCTAGACTCCTTGATAGGCCTACTCGTCTGATCAAACTATCTAACCTCATGCCAATGGCCGATGATCTCAAACAGGCTCTGGAACCATAACCAGGCCTACTTATGACATCACTTCTACACAGGTACTCCTTGGATAACTGCTCTGACCACTTCACCGAATAGTGAGAAAACTATTTACACAATTGTCGTAGGTCATGAACCTGGCCATTCTTGCAAATCTTTCCCGCTACGGAAATTTCGCATACAGGGAACCTACAAATTCAAAAGATAATAGGCCTAAACAGTTCTCTATAATATAAAAACGGAAGGAATTCACTTTTTAGCGGCTTTTTGTTACATATGATCTAAGATCACTGTTGTGAAATCTGTACGGAAATGTTTATATCGCGGGCGATACAACAACTTTGCTATCTAGCGACTGAACCTATATTTAAATGACCGATATGCTATTCAGTATTTTGCTTTTCCTAAAATAGCGAAAGCTATTCAACAACGTAACCTATTCTAACGCGCTATTCAGCATTTTGCTTCTCATAAAATAGCGAAAGCTATTAAACAACGTAACCTATTCTAATGCGACATATGCTCTTCAGCATTTGCTGATATGCACGCAGTAAATGCAATTCAGCATTTTCTGCCTAAACAACCGCTATCAAAGAACCGTGTGTTCACTATGCAATGAATCTCAGAAATGTGAAATATTTGGAACGTATACTAGACGGTACTAGAAACTATATGCATTTGAAATAATCAATTGCTGCATGAAAGTCCAATTGTGACTCTTAAATATTCAAGAGTATAGTTCATTCACTGTAATAAAAGTTCCCCAAATAGAAATTCGAAAGTAACTTTCATTATTTTTTATAGTTAGTGGCAATAAATATATTCCTTGTATGTACGATAATAAGTAAAATGAAATTACAACTGCTATTCAGCAATGCAGTAGAAATTGCCATTCTGCAGTGGAAATATATAAAAGGCTATTATTCAGCAATGCAGTAGAAACTGCCATTCAACAGTGGAAATATATAAAAGGCTACAATTCAGTAATGCAGTAGAAACTGCCATCTGCAGTGGAAATATATAAAAGGCTACAATTCAGCAGCTTAGTGAGCTATTTAGGAATTTAAACAGTTTCTACTGGTAACGAGGATATGTTACTTTGAGATCAATTATTAATTTCAATCAATATTCAGTGAGTTGAATCTGCGAATTTTTAAATTAAAATCGAGCATGAAAACAAAAAAATTACTTCATAGAAGATACTCTAAGTGAGAATGAAAATGACTTTGCAATTTGAACTAGTTAATAAATTAGGCCAAAATGAATTCTGGAGGTTGCCATTCTGCCGAAACCAGTGTGATTTTCAGTCACAAAATTTTTACTTAAAATTTCTTACTGAAACATTCCTACATCAATTACAAAATATTTTCCATCTATTAATGAGAAACAATTTGTTTCGTAACTACCTATGGATACAGGAAGTCAATTTAGAAAAGGAAAAAGGGAACTCTCAGTTCGAGACCCCTATTGACCTCTTACCTTTACAGATTGCTACAGGGTAGCTTTTAAGACTTACAGATATAGAATACTTGACATTGTTTACAGCGGGAATTAATGCGATCCACTAATGGTGAAATCATCGTTAATTCGATATGTTTTTCACGGAAAAATAATTAATTCGGGTAAATATATGTTTATATTAGATTCAATCCCTATTAGAAAATCCATTGTCCCTAACAATATTCATCATCTATGAGCTAGGGAACTGCACCGTCTATCGGCCGCTAAACAAAGGACATTGGACAAATTATTCCACAATCGAGCTAGACAACAGCATGCAAATACAATTTTAAGCAAGATTTTCGAAACTTTAACTGGTGTGTAGCCGTTCGCTGCATGCATCCAACTCGTCGAGAATGATAACTTGCCGTGGCCACTAGGCAGCGATTACTCCACAGAAGACATAACTTGTGTAAACTGACAGGGTAACAATGGGGTGCAGTCAAATGACGTATCCTTCCTCTATGGCATAAACGTCATTGGAAATTTAGCAGTATTTCTGCCATTTGCCTAAGAATTGAGATATTTAATGTGGCCAGTCATGCACCCTTTTACTGCATTGGAAAAAAAAAATAATAAAAAATCAGATTATATCGAATTAAATCAGATTATCTCGAACTAAAATAAAACACAAAATAAGTTGGGTTATTTTTTTTAAAAAAAGCTTCATTTTTTGTAACAATTGATATAAAGTGAATGACGTGAATGGCTGTTACAAAGACAGTGGAACATAATTATACACAACAATTAAATTGGTTTATTTGTGATATACCACATATATTGTTTTCTACAGACAGTGAATTTATTTGCATTCTTCCATTGCAAAGAAGTAGTAGACACGAAACTTTACATGGTTTATTGTTTAAAACATCGTGTACTTTACTGTTTGGGAACGAGATGGGCTTTGAGAGTCTTTAAGTAAATGCAATGCATCTTATGTCGCAAAGAAACTCAATATGTATCTAAGTTACAATGATATTTTACTCTCCTGGATAGTAGCAAAAATGAAAACAAAAAGCTCAAGTAAACAAAATAAAATTAAAACAGAACAAGGAAAACAAATGGAGATATAACATAAACAAAAATTATTTTAAAAAATAAAACTATTTAAAGGGTTACAGGAGTCAATACTTATTATGTCCGATGCATACATGATTTTGTAACTTGAAACATTATAAGTAGTGTGGCAACAACTGAGTTGTACACAGACAGCTAACTCCATACACGTAACCACAATATTGTACCTTTAGGTAAGACTACGTACGGATACCGAGTGATCAATGGGCGTGTCATTATACTAATTTTGTTTGTATCGTTAACAATGGTTAGTACATGCATCATATTTAATAGACCAGTGAAATGAGTATGGGAAAGAATCAACTTAAATCATGCCCAGTTCTGATTTTAATTTCTCCCACACAAAAAGGAAATTAATTCACTATTCAGTAGACAATGTAGATAATGTTCTCAAAAGGAAACCATACAATGGCCATTAAAAATCCGTAGAAGAAAATTATTATATGATCTCTTTACTTCATACAGTCAAATGTTATATGCTTTCCACCAAAAACAAAGTAAAAATTAAAGAATCACAAAACATGGACGAACGAACAAAATTGCTTGGACAAGATGGCACAAGAACACCTGCAATGGCTCGCAACTGCAAATCCCTGCGGTTTTCACCGCATATACCATACCCAGTTTCTCTAATCCCAGATCATTTCACCTAATACCAAGTGCATAAGTGCATCACATATCTGATATGCCTTTGCTGTTATAGTGACGTATAAGAAGTTCCATTGGAATATGTTAGAAACTGCCAATGTAATTGTTTCCATATTTGACCTTTCCCCCTCCCCCCTTATAAATACAGTCAGCCTTTAAATCAGAGTCATGGCTCCTTTGTATGTCTGTCCAAATCAATTGTGAAATATTAGTCAATGCAACATGCAAATTAAAAACTACTTTTAATGCACTTTACTGTTCGAAGTGATTGTCTGCAATACCATTATTCACTGACCAAATGATGTCCCTTTTAGAAAATTTACAACACATTTCGGTTGGGCAGCTTGTTTCGATATTTATTAGTTGTTTTCCTTTAATTCGGTTATTCATGACTATTTGCATTTCCAACGTTTACTGGGGGGTCATCATGGGACACAGGACGAGAGAGTGATGTACTAATGGAGCGGGTGTATCACTGTTGTCTGCTTCATCAACACATTTGCTGTTTGCAGGAATGTACCCAAGGTAGTCTCGCACTGTTTTCATGACATCCTGTCTGTGTCTCTTCGATGTTATTCGCTTATCAGAACCGCTGCACGTTGACCTAAGAATCTTGGGAAACACGCAGATGAAGAGAGCAGTGCTCACATGCACTGCAACATGTAGCTCTTTAAATTTATCTGTTTTCATGAGGAGATTCACAGAGAGACCAACGATAACCAGGATTATGGTGACCTTTAAAAGTGACACTAAAATTTGCTTTCTACGAGGACAATGCCGCTCAATCACGTGTTCAAAAATACCCCGTCTTATTCCTTCAGTCCCATTTTTTGATACTACGAGAAACTTTCCACTTTCAGCCTTCTCCAGCGTTTTACAAACTCTGATTACAACTCTCAAAAGCCGTTGATATTTTTCACTGTACTCTCTGACGGTCTCCCAAAGGTAGTAGATTATGGTAATGGTGAAGAAAAGGTATCCATACGACATTTTTGGATACACGATGATTCCAGTGTAGGTAAAAATACACACTCGACTGAAGAAGAGGCAGGCGTCCAGGAAAATCGTGCAGAACATGTACACAACGAACAATACAGCTGCCGTCACTATAACCAGCAACAAATATCCAGTGAATCTGAATATAGTGAATCTGTAGCTCCTGACTAGTTTCAACAGGTGTCCGCAATAAGCTCTGATAACAGTCACTATGAATGACAGAATGGGTAGGCCGTAGTAGAGAAAACAATAACTTAGCTCCAAGACACACATAAGGACATACGGAAGGAAGAGAATGCATCTGCCCTGGCCTTTGATTTGGTTCCACCGTCGGCGTTGCGTTTCAATGGCTTCCTTCCAGAAGTTTATATTAATCAACATGTAAAACTGTGCCAAAAAAAATCTGTAAATTTTGCTGCATCCCTTTCTTTTACAAAATCGAACTGATCCAAGCCTTTCAATCGATCGGAAGTCAAGCCTGATTGCAGAGGTAGGGACGTCATGGGTATCCTTTAAACCTTTTTCGAGAAAGAGAGATAACTCCAATGGTAGAGCCATAAACATGCTGGTGATGAAAAGATACAGTCCACATGCGATGTATGGTCCACCAACGAAGCAAAGAAAATTTCGGTTGCTATCATCAAATCCAGCAATCATTGAACGAAACCCCATCGGAACACCTTTCTGGACTCCCTCAATGACAAATCTCGAAGATAAATCCAATCGAGGATAATCTGCAAGCCGATGATACTTAGGCTGAATATCGGAACGAGAACTCGAAAGACGACCGATACCTTACGCCCATGTCCCATAAGATACGTTCCAATCGGCAAAAGCAAAGAGGAAAAGATCGTCACCGCATTTTGCTCAGTGTAGAACACCCATCGATTGTCACTTTCGCATTGTTTATCATCTATATCATTTATTTCCTCGTATGATTCGTCAGACGCAATCGCTTTCACTCCAAACGACTCTGTCACTTGCAAACTCTGCAAGCCATGTTCATTAGTAACAGTGGAGAATAGGCAAACAATAATGCGGCAACAACTGTTGGAAATATCCACCACAGTATATCGTATTTAAATGTTAAGAGGTCTCTTTCCTTTTCTGGACAGTAAACTTCTCTCTTTAGTGTTACTATGCTAAAAAAGTTCGAGCAACATTGATATTTTAAGGCCTCAACTGGACATACCATATGAAGACACATATAATATAATAAGTCTGGGTTGATGAAAATTCTTGTTTTGAAACACCAAAAGCTCGGTCCGTAGATCTCACTCACGTCTGCTATTTCGTCAACGGCCTCCTTAAGTGCAGTGCTTATTGCATAATTGGTTTTATTCTCTCCAACCACCAGATTCGAACAGTTACCCTTTGCATCAAGTTTGAAATTAGGTAATTCTCCTGAGTACGCATTTAAAATTCCCATCGACCAAATCCCATACTCAACTGGCCAACTTAAAAACTCTAGGGCGCCCTTGTTGCCATAGAAGGTCCAAATCCAATGTAATGGTCCAACTACATCTTTAGTACCTAAAACCTCAGTTTCGGCCGGTAAAGTGAGATGTAGTGATACAAAGTTCCATTCATTACGCCACACTAAGTGTCTGAATTTGGAGATGGAAGATTTGCTTAAACTAAGAGTACAATCTAAAGGTACGGAGATTCTATTTGCACCACTGCTAGTAATATCTTTATGAAGCATATATTTTTTCAGATAATCTGGTACCAATGGCACAATATTTACATTTTTGGGAAGCATGTAACGCAAAGAATCGTCTGCACGGATAAGGTGGTAATCTTTAACTACGCTAGCTGCAAGTGATGACTGGAATTCATATTCCGACAGGTTTGATGCTGGTTCCTGGGAAGCTGATGCAAAAAGTAGTACCTTGATGAAAACTGCGCATAGACGCACCATTGTCGGCATTTTGATTCGCTTTTCTTTAGACCTTCAGGGGGTTAGACACATACCTCTGAAAGCATATAAATGCTACTAGCTAGTTAAAAATGCATGCCAGTCATATATATGATGTGCTTCTCTCTCTCTCTCTCTCTCTCTCTCTCTCTCTCTCTCTCGATGTACGATACATGATACAGTGCATAAGGGAAGGCTAACTTTAATCCTTTCTTAAATGATATTTAAGTCGTTTATTTCTCTCTCTCTCTCTATATATATATATATATATATATATATATATATATATATATATATATATATATATATATATATATATGATACAGTTAGTTCTTAAAACATTGTCAGGTGTTGCTCTTTCCCTAATATCTAAGTCGTTTATGCCAACTTTGATTCCCTTTTCATCTTAGCTCTGCACCATGCAGCCAAGTTCTTGATCATTCAAAATGTTCTCTACCTTTGTCTAGTTCAGATATTTTCCTACTCTTCTCCTTTTAACTTAAAAAGACCAAGTTACGCCTTAAACTGAAGGAGAAAACAATTTCTGTCTTCCGGGTAATGGTACACATTCGTATCGGACTGTATGTGGAAGCGATTTGTTCCAACACGCTTTACGCTGTGCATTTCCTAAAACAAATGCAGTATCCGCAAATGAGAGAATAATTGTATTCTTTTAATTTACTTTCCCCTCGATTGATCATCAAATCGTTTCAGTTTCTTTTAATTTTGAAAGTTTTTAAGACGGATCAGTAATAGTGAGGTAGACCTTGAAAAGAAAGAGGAAGGAAACTGGAGAAACCATGGTTTAAAACGACCGACAATTGGCAGGTCACGAATAATCTTGATTAACTTGTCTGTGTAAAACGATACCCTAACTGCATATGTCATAATATTAAACCTAAACGTTGTCTAGGTTTAAAAAAAAAGATAGTGTGAGGTTACAATATCAAATAGATTAGTGAAACAATCTCTTAAAATAACAGTAGCAAGCATAAAAATGTCGAATTCGGAACGCTAAATTGATATTCTTTTTCTTTTTTACGATCTTACGTGTCTAGGCTCGAACAAAAGTAACAAAGAAATGAGTGAAGCCAACAAGCTTTGTAAATTTAACAAAACAATTTATTTCCCTAGAAAACAAGGTAAACATATGAAAAAAGGACTTACGGTTTATGAATCAAATCCAAAAATTAATCCCATAATCATAAATATAAGTCCTATCACTAAAAAGTTCTAAGTGAATCAAAGTTCGAATCCCGATGAAGTTCCAAGATGGAAGGCGATGACGTCTTCTATAACCTGTTTTGTGTTGTCGTGTCAACAGTTCCTTGTTGAATCACCAAGAATAATATTCCAACTTTAGACTTCCGAATAATTTTCAGTAAATGTCCTTGTCCAAGAATTCTGATGAGCACGAGATAAAGTGTCCAGGGAAAGTAAATTATTAATTCCGAAAAATAGAAAAATTCAAATCAAACTGGCTACAACAAAATAAATACCTTTGAGCCCGAAGGTATGAATTATGACTGACTAGAAAAACACTATGATACGTCACTTTAACTCTAACTGAAACGCAAAAAGAACCATGTGATAGGGTCACGTGATCACTTTCTTTCGAGAAATGTAGTAACATTATATGTCAATTATCACGTAGGCCATGTATGGATTCGATTGTACTGAACGAATCTTACTGTAAGATTGAATAACAAAAAAGTTGTTTACAGCAGTGCTGAAACTGGCCCTGAAATCTAGGTCACCAAAAGATACAATGTTTCTACGAACTGCGTATTTATCGGGTTTAGCAGAACTGAACTGAATTTTCTGGAAAAATGTCAAATCTAGTGAATAAAGTTATCATTAGAATAACATGTAATGAAATAAAATAAAATTAAAAAAGAAATTTAAAACTAACACACAAGTAATTGAATTACATATACGTAACAATGATAACATCATGTGATCCATCGTTCAGGTGTAATCATGGTGGGCAGAAGAAAATGGGAAGAGTTAAATACAAAACACCCATTTATCCAAATCAATAAATGAATATGGTGTCTCATTATGTAACTTCAATGTTTTTCCAAATGCGTACATTTTAAAACTTGAAATAAAACAAAACTTATTATGAGCCTTATTTATTATCGTTCCAAGCAACTTCTCGTGAATTTACCCACCAGCGTAATGGTAATGATGAGTCATTAATAGGGTTTGGTATGACTTTTATAGGATTTGGTATAACTTTAATCGAATTTGGTATAACTTTAATAGCTTTTGGTATGTCTTTAATAGTATTTGGTACAACATTAATAGGGTTTAGAATAACATTAAAATGGTTTGGTATGACTTTAATAGGATTTGGTATGACATTAATAGGGTTTGGTATAACATTAGTAGGGTTTGGTATAACAATAATAGATTTGGTATGACTTTAATAGGATTTGGCATGACTGTAATAGGATTTGATATAACATTATTAAGGTTAGGTATAACATTAATAGGGTTTGGTATGACTTTAATAGGATTTGGTATGACTTTAATAGGATTTGGTATAACATTAATAGGGTTTGGTATGACTTTAATAGGATTTGGCATGACTTTAATAGGATTTGGTATAACATTAATAGGGTTTGGTATGACTTTAATAGGATTTGATATGACTTTAATAGGATTTGGTATGACTTTAATAGGGTTAGGTATAATATTAATAGGGTTTGGTATGACTTTAATAGGATTTGGCATAATTTTAAAAAGGTTTGGTATAACATTAATAAGGTTTGTTATGAATTTAATAGGGTTTTTGTATAACATTAGTAGGGTTGGTATAACATTAATCATCATCATCATCATCATCATCATCATCAATCCCTTAACCCAAGAGGTCGTTGGGGCACCACAGTTGACTTTACAACCTCTCCAAATCTCTCCATCTTTCCCTGTTCTCTACTGCCCTTTGGGAATCTCCAAATCCCATGCCTGTCCACTCCTTAATGTTGTCTTCCCACCTCCTTTTCTGTCTGCCTCTTCTTCTGCACCCTCGCACTGTGCCTTGCGAGATTGTTTTTGCCGGTCCAGATGATCTTGAGACACGACCGTACCACTTCAGTTTGCACTTTTTAACAGTAGTCAAGAGGTCTTCATAGGATCCGATGGCTCGTTGGATCCTGTTGTGGACTTCTTCGTTGGTTACATGGTCAATGCATGAGATGCCCAAGATCTTGCGGTAGCATCTCATTTCGAAGGTTTGAATCATTCTTTGTAGATCTGATGTGAGCGTCCATTTTTCACAAGCATACAGAAAGATGGATATGACAATCGAGCGCATCAACCTTATTTTGGAACCAAAAGCAATGTTGGTATCTTTCCATATTGGTCTCAGCCTTGTTATTGCTGCTGTTATCTGGGTAATCCTGCAAAGTAGTTCTGGTTGGAGACCTCATCTGCGATAATTGATCCCAAGTACTTGAAGCTTGTGATTCTTTCCAGCTTCTGTCCACTGACCTGTATTTCTGCACTGATGCCATTGGTGTTGTTTGTCATCAGTTTATATTTTTCCTCGCTAATCTCCATACCGTATGCTGTGGAGGTTGTCTCAAGGCGTTCAACCAAGTCAGCCAGTTCTTTTTCATCTCCTGCTAAACCATCAATATCATCTGTGAAGCGAAGGTTGGTGATTGTTCTTCCTCCGATGCTGACAGTGAACTTGTGGTCATGCAAGGCATCCTCCATGATCCTTTCCAGAAAAATGTTGAAGAGTGTAGGTGACAGTATACATCCCTGTCTGACTCCAACTGTTGTTCGAAGCCAATCACCTCTGCTGCCGTTGATGAGGACAGCACTGGTGGCTTTGTCATAGAGGTGCTCAACAACCCGCCCCAGGTTTGAGCTGATGTTGTACTTCCTCATAGTTGTACATAAGGCCGCATGCCATATCCTATCAAAGGCCTTTTTGAAATCTATAAAGATGTGGTATAGATTCTGCTGAAGGTACTTCTCGCAAAGGAGTCTGAGATTGAAGATTTGTTCTGTGGTGCTTCTTCCTGCTCGGAAGCCTGCATGCTCTTTAGCAATAGTTTTCTCTGCTTGAGACTTTAGTCTGTTGAGAATTATCTTCAGCATGACTTTGCTCGGGTGACTGATCAGACTGATGGTTCTGTGGTTCTTGGCATAGCTGTAGGTTTCCTTTCTTGGGGAGCACGATGACCAAGGATTGAGTCCATGTGGTGGGCCATTCTCCTGTCTGCCGTATCTTGTTGCAGACTGTTGTTAGGGCTGTGACTATCTCTTCTCCTCCTGCTTGAATGAGCTCTGCTGGTATGTTGTCAGCGACAGCTGACTTTCCTTACCTAATTGCAATTTCTACTTCTTCACGAAGAATGGGGATTTCATCAATTTCTTCTGCCTGAGGGCAATTTAGTACTGCTGGAGCTCCTTGGGTCTTATGATTGTACAGTTCTGAGCAGATATCTGTTCATCGCTTGAGGGTCTCTTGATCTTCTGTGAGGCATTTTCCTGACTTGTCTTGGATGGTGGTAGTTTTTCCTTGCTTATGGATTGTGAGATCATTCACCAGCTGATATGCCATTTTGCTGTCATTTCTACTCAGACTGTATTCGATTTTGCAGCATTGTCTTTCTATCCAGGATTCCTCTGCCTTTTTCATGAGTTTCCTGATCATGTTGTTTATCTCTGTATTTTCTAGCTCTTTCGTGATCTCTTTTTCCCTTTTTCAGATCTCTTCTTTTGTGGCATTGTTCAAGGACATCTGTTGTGACCCAAGGTTTCTTTGTTCGACGATATTTGCCAATGATCTCGCTAGCTGTGCTAGTCGCAGCTGTGTTGAATGTGGTTGTTAAGGACTCTAGGTCTGTGTCTTGGCTGTCCAGGGTTATCAAAGGTACAAATTTACTACCTACCATTGCTTGGAAGGCTTATGCGACTTTTGGATCTTTCAATTTTTCAAGGTCAAACCTGACATTAATAGGTTTGGTATAACGTTAATAGGGGGTGGTATAACATTAATAGGGAGTGGTATAATATTAATATGGTTTGGTATAATTTGAATATGGTTTGGTATAACATTAATAGGGTTTGTTATAACATTAATAGTGTTTGGTATAATTTTAATAGGGTTTGGTATAATTTTAATAGAATTTGGTATAACATTAATAGGTTTTTTTTATAGCTTTAGTAGGGTTTGGTATAACATTAATAGGGTTTGGTATAATTTTAATAGGATTTGATATAATTTTAATACTGTTTCGTATGACATTAATAGGGTTTGGTATGATTTTAATAGGGCTTGGCATAACATTAGTAGGATTTGGTATAACATTAGTAGGTTTGGTATAACATTAATAGGGTTTGGTATAACTTTAATAGGGTTTGGTACAATTTTAATACGGTTTGCCGCCATAGATTTAAAAGTAAGGCTAGTACGCAATTAAATTTTAAAACATGTTGATATTGTGACTTCTGCAATGAGCAAGCTAAACAGTATTGATGAATAATGAAATAAGAGGAATTTATTATGATAATTACCGAGTACAACAGATACAAGGAGATACATACTTTAATAAGGAAGAAAGCTGGTACAATTGAAAGTCTTACAATATTTCTTAGAGGAAGGCTGGAAGATAAAAGAGAAAGATATTTATGAGAAACTTACAATAAAGAAGAAACCAAGACTCTAAATCATTGCTGTTTCATTGCTAAATGTTTTAATTTTTTCCTAAATGCAAGTCAATATTACAATCGAAGGACAGCCTGAAAAATATATACATTTGTCAAGTCCAACAGAGATTGCAAACTACATATTTCATTAAAGAAAATAATTTTGTACTTGTTTATTACAAGATTTCAATGGTCAAAACATAATATATATTCCTACAAGCCAAAGACAAGGATGAAACCAAGAGCACGCCAATACCTAATGGTTTGTACAACTTAGAAATGTATATGAACAGAGACAAAGAGGGAATGACTTTTAATAACCATACTGAAGATAAAAATGCCAGAAGCATAACACCTAAGGTTCATTAACTCCGATCAATAATTGCACGATTTATTCAATAGTAAGATACATATACAGACAGATATGGATTGTGGGTTTATGAAGTATAACAATGTATTTTTTCTTGATCAACTAAATCTCACAAAAAAATTACTCCCCATGGATACTCTTAAAATCTTTTAGGATCAATAGATGTTAACAATGTATTTTACGGTCATAATATTCCATACCATGCTAATTGTCCACTATAAACGATTTCAAATTATATAATTTATTTTGTGTGCTTGACCTTGCCTTTGTCAATGGTTGAGGATAGAGTTTGGTGCATACCTGCTTTTTGTCATGTTTGTAAGTTATAAATTGTTTGATTATTGATGTTTGAGTTCAAGATCTATTTTTATTAGAAACTTATAATGTTCAGGAAGCGAAATTCTGACCCAAATTCTGGTCATTGTATTGTATCTTGGGTTTTTATATAAGGTTCAGATGAATGATTTTACTCATTCCCCCTTTAATTTCAGCCTATATAATTATTTACTATTATGTTCAGGTATAATTTGAGAGGAATCATTTATTTAAAACATATTCATTGGAACTGCGAAGTGCTCATTGATATTTTTCGACAAATGCACACTTTTGGGATTATTGTGAATTCATTCAAAGACATTCTGGATAATATCATTGTCATATATCAAGACTGTTGGTACATCAGCTCATTCAAGAATATTGGTACCTCAGCACATTCAATATTTGAATTCATTCGGAACACTTTAGATTTTGGACCCATGATAGAACTTTTACAATTATTTTGGATTTAATTCACAATACTGTAAGTTCCTCTTACATTTTCACGTTGTAACTTACAGAAATAAATTATTTGTTAAGTTTGCTAAACTTGTTGGTTTTCGTTCATTTTGTTCCTTAGTTTAAGAGCATACAGTCGTAACTCGTGAGTCCTGAACAGAACGGCAGGGAATTATTCATAATGACAGTCATTTTAACCGTGGAACCAATAGGAACCGTGAAAACAGCACATTCACTGGTACAGCATCCTTCTCACTCGACTTGCAAAAACAACGAATTATCTAGTGTCTGCGCAGTCTACACCGGCTCGAGTTGCATAGGCCGAGCTCCCACTTACTTCTACTACATATGAAACTAATACAACTAACGTGTACGTCAAAGAAAGTAAAATTCCGGCTGATGTATAAACAATAGGAATAACACACA
>JAECUM010032025.1:0-42790 GCA_016617855.1 Megalonaias nervosa
CTGTGGCGCTGTGCACCCCCTTGTTGTTAAAGATGAATCTCGATTCCTTATGTGTGTAAGTTCCTTTTTAGGACTCGCCTTTTGGCTTGGCAGTTGTTGCCATAGTCCTGCCTCTCTTGTTGCTAGTGTCCTTATGTGTCCATTTGTCTTGGTATTTTAGTTAAGATTTGCCCGGTAGTTGGGCCTTGTGCCAGTCTTATTTCCCTAGTTGAATCTGATGTTCAATGGTATTTCTGGCTTCCTCGTTGTTGCATTTGGTTTTCAATTCTTTGTGCCTTTTAAGGCTGATTTTAGGGCATGCTTTTTAGCTGGCGTTTTGTCATAGTCCTTTTGTGTTTGCATGTTGTTTTACTTACCCTGTGTCCAGCTTAATCCTGTTGTTGTCATTGTTATGATGTCGAGTAGTCCTGGTTCTCTCATCGTTACCATTGAATTTCGATTCCTTATGCCTTTTAGGTTGGTTTGGGGACTTGTTTTTTAGCTGGCGTTTTGCCATAGTCCCCTTTTTAGTCCTGGTCCTGTTGTTGGTATGCTGTCTGGTAGGTAAGTGTATTAGGATTAATTGTTAATTGTCAAGTCTGGTTAATAGGTTAGTAGGACAAGTCGGTGCTGGCGTGTTGGATGGCTGGTAGTGCTTGTCTCTGAGCCGTGGGTCTAGGCTCATTGTCATAGTCCTGGTTTGTTGTGTTGCTGGTGTTTTCCTTTTTATTTATATGCGACCATGTTTTTGGATCCCTTTTAGGTACGAGATCACGTTTTTGTAGGTAAGTTCTATATTTGTGTTCTTGGTCTTATCCAATTTCTCTGGGTATGTTGTTGGTGATCCAATGCGTTTCTGGTCTTCTTGGAAGCTGTTCCGCTGCACATTGTAGGTGGCACATGTGTTGAATATGTGATCGAGCGTCTCTGCTATTGGGCAGTGAGGACAGTCGGTTGTTTGGTTCCCTTGGTCTTTGAGGTACCTTCCGAAGCTCCCTTTCAGTAGTGTTTTTCCTGTCATGATTCTGTTGATAATCCTTAAGTCACTAACTTCCATGTCCTTTGGGGTAATGATTTTCCTGGATACTTCTTTTTGTAGTTGGTGGAGATGCCTTCCCTTGTTGGAGTTGTTCCATATGTGTTGCCATTTTGTGTTTATTTTCCGTCTAACCTGACTGTAGAGTTCTTGGACGCTGTAGGTGAGGGAGTGTGTTTCGTTGTTGTGGAGGTTCTTTTTTGCCACTGTGTCCGCTTTGTCGTTCCCGGGGAGGTTTATGTGTGATGGCACCCAGAGGAATTCAGTGGTGTGTTGATTTGTCTCAAGTTCTCGAATATGTTGCATCACTTCCTCGAGCATATTTGCTCTGCTTTGTGTTGCGCCTGTTTCTAAGGGTTTGAGGACGCGGAGAGAATCCGTGATGATAACATGGTGTTGCTGGGTTTGAGTTTTGATCCATTTCAGTGCTTCGTTGATTGCCCAAAATTCGCCTGTGTAGATGGAGCAGTCATCTGGAAGTCGAGCTCCAATTTGTATTTGTTGTTCTGGTACCACGATTGCTGCTGCCGTTCTGTTAGGTTCCTTGGATTTAGATCCGTCCGTGTATATTTTGGTGTATTCCGTATATTGGTCCTGGAGTAGTTTTTGAATGTCAAGTAGCATCTTGCAGGGATTTTGTTGTTTGGTTCCGAATGTTTGTTATGAGGTTGATGTTTGGGGTGTTATTTCTCCACGAGGTGGGGTCCTGGATTTGCCGTTGCTCCGCTTGTATGTCAGTTAATTGGAGTTCTGCGCAGAGGGTATGGACTTTCTTGCTTGCTGGTGGGTTTGGTACAAGTTTTTGATTGAATGATATTTCGCATAGCTTAGTTAGCACCTTAGTTGGGTTTGCCTCGCTGTGTATCGAGTTCCTGATGGTATGTCTTAAGATTTATTCCTCTCTGCGTACTTGTAGGGGTAGTTCTCCTGTTAGTATTTGTAACTTGAAGTGATGTGTTGGGTTGTGTTCCAGTACATAGACGGAGAATTTTGTACTGAAAAGAGTCCAGTTGGGATAGCAATTTGTTGTTGGCTGATGTGTAGACCTGGCAGCCGTAGTCCCATCTTGATCTAATTAATGATCGGTATAACATAAGTAGTGTGGATTGATCAGCTCCCCATGTGGTTCCTTTGAGGTGTTTCAGCAAATTGATGTCTTCTTGTGATTTTTTGACGAGATTTTCGATGTGTGGTTTCCATGTGAGTTGTTCATCTAGTAGTAGTCCCAGGAAGTGGGTTTGTTTTATGAACTGGATAGGTGTGCCTTGTAGGTAGAGTTGCGGGTATTTGGGTTTTCGGTTGTTGGGTCGGGAAAAGAGCATCCCGACAGTTTTAGTACTTGAGATTTTAAAGCCCCAGTTATTCGCCCATCTGGTGATGTCGTCCAGTCCTTGTTGTATCTGTGTGATGTGGTTTCTGTTGTTGGGGTTTCCTGCTTTCCACATTCCGCTATCATCAGCGAATTGAGATAGGTTGATGGTACTATGTAGGTATTCTCCTAGGTTATTGACCATAAGGTTGAATGGAGTGGGGCTTATCACACTTCCTTGTGGGGTTCCGTTGTCCAATGTGTATGTTTCAGAGTATGCATCTCCTACCCGGGTCTTAATTCGTCTTCCTGTGGTGCATTTGTCCTGATATTCCATATTGGTTGAGTTTGGCAATTAGCCCCTTGGTCCACACTGGGTCGAAGACCTTTTCTTGGTCGAGGAATATGGCTATGAGATGGCGGTTCTTTTTCCTTGGTGCGTTGAAAGCGAGTTTGATGTCGGCTTCAAGTCTGGTGAGTTGGTCTATGGTAGATCGTTTGGGCCTAAATCCGCTTTGATTTTCCTGAGTAGATGGTTTCGCTCGAGATGGTGTAGGAGTCTGTTGTTGATCATCGTCTCCATAATTTTGCAGAAGGTGTTGGTGAGTGAAATTGGGCGATAGGATTAGGTAAGTTTGGGGTCTCTTCCTGGTTTTGGAATCGCAATTACAATGGCTTGCTTCCAGGTGGTGGGTATGTTGCCAGTGTTCCAGATGAGGTTGATTAAATCGAGGATAATCCATTGCATGTTGTCAGGTAGGTGTTTGTTGATTTCATAGCCAAGATTATCCTCTCCTGGCGAAGAGTATTTCTTGTGGAGGAGCTCTTTGTGCCATTCTTGCAGTTGGAAGTTGTCGTTGAGCGGTGATTTCTCGTTGGTCATCTCCGCAGTCTGGTCCTTAAAGAAATGTGGGTATTTTTCCTCCACCTCTTGGCATTGTAGCATAAAGGTTTGAGTGTGATTACTGTAGCTGCTCGAGAATGCAAAGCGTTGTGCTAATTCTTCGGCCTTTTCTTTGTTAGTTTCTGCTCCTGTTATCTGGGGTGTTGTTTTGGGGATCTTACCTTTCATAGCTTTGATTTTGTTCCAGACTTCTTTTGTGGGAGTGGAGTGATTGAGTGTTGAGCAGTAAGCTTGCCAGGAGGCTTTTTAGGCTTGTTTAGTTGTTCTTCTTGCTTTGGCTTCCATTTGTTTGTAGGTGATGAAGTCGGTGGAGAGTTTGGTATGTAGGAGGCGATTTAGTGCTTTCTTTTTTGCTTTTAGGGCGGATTTGCAATCTTCTTTCCGCCATGGGATGGTCGTTTTTCCTGTTTTTCCACTTGTTTTAGGTATACTTTCCTGTGCAGCGTCGTTGATTGCTTGAGTGATGTTGTAGTAAAGGGTTGTGTCAACACTTTGTAGGTCCTCTATATGTTTTGTCCTTAGGATGGTCTGGAAGGTGTCCCAGTCTGCCTTATTAGTTTTCCATTTTGGTATGCTGGTTTGTTGCCCCTTAGGGTTGTGTAGGTAAACTGTTGTGCGAATAGGGAAATGGTCCCTACCAAGTGTACTCTGTTGCATAACCTCCCATTCAGTGATCTGAGCAATGAGTGGTGTCGCTATGGTGAGGTCTATGGCTGAACATTTTCCGTTGGCCGGGTTTATCCTAGTGGGGGTGCCTGTGTTGAGTATTATCATTTGGTTGGTTCTGGCGTATTTGTCGATGTTTTTCCCTCTGGTGTCCGTATGGTCGCTTCCCCAGTCTATGTTGTGAGCGTTTACATCTCCGCAAATGATGCTGTTGTTACCTTTGTCTTCGAGTATTTGGGCAAGTTCCTGAGAGGGGTTGGTGTTGGTGGCCCCTGGGAGGTATATGTCGTAGATGGTGATCTTTTTCCGGCCGATTGTAAGAATAATTCCTTGATGTTCGATTGTGTTGGTGGTAGGGTTCGTGGCATTATTGATTTCTGTGATGTTGTTGAGAGTGTTGTGTATGTATATGGCGATACCTCCTCCTTTTTTCCCGTCGGTCCTTTATTTGTGGTAGCTGAGGTCGTATCCTTTAATTTTCGGTGTTATTTTGTTCTGATTTAGGTGGGTTTCTTGTAGGCATAGGATATCCGGTTTGTTGTTTTCTGCATTGATGGCTGATTTAAGTTCTCCCTGGTTTGCAATTAGTCCCCTGCAGTTCCACTGTCATATGATGAATTGTGAACCGTTGTTAGTATAGTCGGTATTTCTTGGTCTGTTGTGGTCGTGTTCCATAATTGTGTCGTTGGTATTTACGTGATGTTTGCTACTTGTGCAGCTATTAATTGGTTGGGGAGTGAATTTTCTCCAGTAGATCTTGTAGGGCCCGGCAGAAGTCCTCCTTCCTGATTTGGTCTTGGTGGGATGTTTGTTTTAGTTCGTTCCTTATTTCTCATAAATATCGAGTTATGAGGGTTGAGGTAATGGTATCCATTGTTTTTTGTTTCTGCTTCTTTCTTGATTGTTCAGTGTCATAATTTTGTGCATCCTTCTCCTCCTTTGTTGGTCGCTCTGTTGCCGGGAGTGTTGGTGTTGGGTAGTGTGGTGTTGTAACACTTCTTGGTTTCGGTGTTGTGAAGATTGCCTATTTTACCCTTGTGTAGTTGGAATTTTGTGTACTAAGTGTACTTTTAATGGCGAAATTACACCAATCAGCCGGGTGTCAGCAACCCTGTGGGTTTTTTTGGTCACGCATTGTTAGTATTAGTTGTTTTTGATGCCGGCGGGTCGTGGTCAGACTGGAGACCGCCTCGCTTTATACAACTCAGGCGCGAACGCGATAGAAAACATCCCTACGATTTTTGTTGGGTAGGAACGCTATGATAGCTGGTTTCATCGTGAGGGATAGAGAGAGAAGTCAAAGAGCATATATTACCGGTGGGGTTAAATTTGGAAAACCAACGACAGACACATTTGTTTTCAAAACACAACAGTTTTTATTCAACAAATAACTAAAAACTAACAAATCATATAACATCAAACAAATTATTTTTGACAAGGTTCACAATGTTGCGAAGTGAAGTTAGACTTCCACTGATGGAAGTCATTGGCCCATTGATGTATACTACGTTTCCTAGCTAAAGACAAGAGATATCCATAACAGTCACAAAACCATCGATCTACTTTTTCATCGTTTCTAGAAGAGTTACGATAAAAATAAGCCACCAAATGTTCTAAGGAATATCCAAGACTGCGTTGATGCAATTCTTCTTTTATTAGTCTTTCTAACTTTGGGGGTATGAAGTCCTCTGCAGGGGTGTCTTCGTATTCCTCTCTATCTGCCTTGTCCTTGCTGTGGCGTCAAGGATGCAGGGATTCCTGACTCGGCAGCGTCCGGGGCATTTTTATGAGTTTCTTCTCGGCCCAAAATGTCTTTGCCCGTTTGAAGCAGGACATTTTTGCCTGCTCTCAAGAATGCTTCTTTGGGGTTTTATTTGTCTAAGATGACATTTTTGGATAAATTCTTTGCCTTACGTCAAAGCGGCATCTTTGAAGGCATGCAATCCTAGTGTCACCATCGGTTTCAAAACGAATTGCCAATTTCAACATATCTCCTAAACCGTGTCCTCGCTGTCGAGCGACTCCTCGGTATACAGGATACATGACTTACAAGTTGTTAGAGAATCGTTTTCGAAAATGGAGTTTCACCGTAACTTTCCCTTTGGTAAATGGAATATTTTTTGTAATGTTGACACTGTCAAAATACGACTTACTGACGGGCAAATAGTGAGGATATACAAATTCGCGGTGAACGTGATAGGTGTTTCCACCTTCCTCGTCAGTGTTCGTGGCAGAATCAACTTTGAAAGGAATGACACGCAGTAACGGAACGGAGGTGTGTCCCACCACGTTGTACTCCATCACATCGCAGTATACAAAATTGACATTCAGTCCTTGGTTCAGTTCTACCAGGAAACGAAAATACTGCCCAAAAGTATTGTTGTCGTAAATGACTGGTAATTCGTTATTCTTGATCTTATTCATTCTCAACTGAACGTCCCCACACAAAATGTCAAACAATTCAGGACAAAATATAATGGCCAACACTCTGCTCTCAGAAAATTTCATCAGTAAGCGACGAGCCACTTTATGATACTCAATGGTGACACTTTTTCCGACACTCTCCAAGGCTCTACCAAACACTGCCTTGAACATGTCAGCAATCGTGTTCACCAAATGTTGACCACTAAAATAATAGCCTGGGGAAATTATCAAGTTGTAGGTCCACTTTTAAGTTTGGGGTCCTTTGTTTTATTAGTATGTTTTACATTGGGATCCAAGTAGTTTTGCACTTGCTCGTCATGAACTTCGACTGTAAAAAAGTTTTGCTTCTCGACGATGTTTTTTAACTTGTGTTGGGTGAATGATTTCCACCAAAGCCACTTCCCAATGGGCTTCATGATCCAATTGGATGGACTGAAGTAATTTGGCCCTGAAACAGCAGAGTCTTGGGAAACACCTCCACGGAACTCTCACTGGGTAACATTAAGTAAAATTGGTCGTTCATATTTCCAGAGTTCTTCTGTCTGAGGGGTCACTGGAGGTTAGAGGAGTGTTTAAAAGAGGATTGTTGTTGTTATTGTGACTGTTAGGAGAGTGACTGACGTTTGGTGTAAGGCTCCCGTTGTTGTTACCGTTAGAAGAGTATTTCAGGGAAAAATTGGGATAAGGTAACCGAGGCAACTACTCAGTAAAATGGTCCACAATTGTTTGTCTCCTTTTTGCAAACTCAAATTGGTAATGGCAGCACAGATGACACAATACACCACAAAGATTTGCCAGAAAAAGACGATTTGCGTTTTCGGCACACGTTCTCCACACCACACCCACAAAGGCTGCTTGTTTAGATCTTGCACAGAAGAACTGGGTGAAGGAGTGGTCATTGTGGTAGCTTGTGGCATGATGGTCACTTCTTTTTATAGTCTATGACTTGCGAAGCATCGATCCAAGAGTAAAAACTGGGAGGATATCCTTTCCAGCATACATTGACTTCTTTGACACGACTTTTTCCTCTTTACGGGTTCTTCGTTCGAGAATGCTTTTGATGTCGTACACTTCGTCTTCTTTTTTGGCCATGCGTTGTAACTCGGTTAAGTAAAACGTCCTTTATAACACTTCCCAGTTCATGTCTTCCAATTTAAAGACGGCAGGATGACGGCCACGCACTCATTCAATGACACAAAACAATTCGGTGGTCCAGTTGGGTAAGTAACCTTTGTCGAAAGTGCGTTTGGTCTTCCCAATGCGCACCCAATCTCCTGCTGCCAACACTCCACCTTTCTTGGGGACAGTCAGTCAAGGACATACCAAACAGGCGCTCAAAGATGGTCACGTCGTGGTCAGGAGTCACTTCTTGGGGAGCACATCCGATGCTCCAATGGTAAGAGTGGTTGTACGCTTGGACTAGGTGCGGAAAGACATCGATGTACTTCAGAGTGTGCTGATGCGTAAAGTATTTCCACATGCGTTCTTTCAAGGTGCGTTGAAAACGTTCCACGATGCAGGCTTTGGTTCGGGATTCTCTGTGGTGAAAAATTTAATGTCTCGTTTCTTCAATCCCTTTTGGAAAGCTTGGTTCAGAAATTTGGTGCCTTTGTCGGTTTGCCATCAAAGGGGTGATGACCACTTTGTTTCAACACCAGTTTGAGGGCTCGCACTAACTCAGTGCTCGATTTGGAAGTCGATGGCACGACTCAAGCAAATTTGGAAAAGATGTCGATGACACAAAACAAATGTTTGTAGCCACGACTGTAGGTGGCCAAATGAGAGACATCGGCTAAATCCAGTTGACATTTGATGTTCGATGCCCTCCACTCCGATGCGAGTTCTGGTAAATTTCGTCGAATGGGTTTGTGTAAGGTGTATGTGGCTTGTTTCTTGTAACCATCGTTACACTCGAAGTAAACGGACACTTTTGAGTTGGGTTTTGGCAGTATGATACAATTTCTGAACTCCGTAGTAACCTGCAGCATGGGATGGATCATAGTAAATGCTTACTAACACCTTCTCCACCAAGAATTGTTTTTTAATAGGTCACCCACTCTTCGCTGATGGTACTCTGGATGGGGCGAGGGGGTGGTTTGGAAACGGCTTTACGTGTCCGATGTGCCACGGGAGCAGAAGTCGAAGGTAGTGGTGGTGGTAATGGGATGGTTTTGGTCTTCTTTTCTTTTTTACTTCTGGTTTCCCTTCTTTCTTTTTGACTTCTGTTGAAGGAGGAGTGGACATCATGTTTTTAACCCAAGCTTTAAGTTCTTCTCGTTGGGATGTAGGGAAAGGGGTCAAGAAGGACGCTGCGATCTTACTAGGGATGGGAGCTGCTGGTAGTGTTTGAAAGACTTCTCGCACCTCTTCTTCCACACCCATCCAAGGAGCTGCGTATGTCTTTACCACTGGGGCTAGTGGTGGTAATCGTGATGGACTTTTCATCAGGGCCCTAAAATCTTTCAGAGTTGGTAAAGCTGTTTCGTCTAAAGCTTTCTGGTGGAAGAGCTGAAGTCGTTGCAATACTCGACCGTACCGTTGCGATATTTCCGTTTCTGACAAATCGCTGAGATCCATCAACGATGCAGTTCGTGTTGTAACTGGGACATCTCGGACAACTGAGGATTGGGAGGTAAATGTGGGGTCCATTGTTCTTGCCAACGATAGTATTCCATCTGTTGTTTGTAAGACACTAAAGTCAGTTTTCGTCCTTCAATCTGATTTCAATGGTCACATCTGAGATTTTTTGACGCAGAGGTCCCTTTTATCTTCTTGGACATTTTTTAATCTTCCTCTTAGGGCTTCTCCCAACACGAGTCCCACTATTCCTTTTAGTATGGGATTTATCAACATTTGTATAAATCCTCCGCGTTGCACTAACATCTTTTTCTTTTGATGGATGGGTATTTTCTTTTGGACCATTTGGCAAAGAACGTGTCGATCCTTGGCTAAGTATTCTTTCTGATGTGGAGACAAAGGCATCATTCCTATCAAGACCTTCAGACAACATTTGCACACAGTATCGACGATGTTTTTTGGAAGCAGTTTTAATCATTTGTTTCCGCATGGGTGGAGAAGCTTTGGACAGGACGGAATACACATCCCAGTGTTTGGCTAAACAAGGAGGCAATCCTTTCCTTTTCTTTCCTTGGGGGGTAGAAGAGGGATGGTTTCTGGGGGGTGACGTCTTTGTTTGTTTGTTCCGGGACACACACAAGAAATACACTGATGTCGATGACTTGGCACACGTCCTTTTATCTATTTTTTTTAAAAACTATCGTTTTGTCAAAAATGTGACGACTTTTTTTTCCTATATCACTAAACAATCCTCCCCTTTCGTTGCTCGTCTTTTTCTTTGAACGAGTGTCTCTTTTCATGAGTAGACGTCAATGCTTGGCTAAGCGTTTTTTTTGGATGACGAAACTGTCCCTTTCCTTTTCCCCCGTTTTCTTTTTTGGGCAGGAGAACAACCGTGATGGTGGTGTGCACTTCTCTAATGTTTATGTATGGAGATGTGATAGATTGGAGCGGTGTGGTAATGGATATCTAATGCATGTTTTTGTGTGTATATGATCTCCACACATGACTATTTCATATTGGACATGCACTTTAAATCATGCATATGTTATGGGGTTTATTTTACTTTTTATTTTTAAAATTATCACATTAATGTAAACATGAAATACAATAAAATATGCATGCATGTATGTATGTGTATTTTTTTATGATCTCTATATGTGAGTGTGTGTCTGCTGTGCAATTTACTGTTGGAAAGAAATACATTATTTGTAATGAATATAGAAATGTATCAAAACCTTCATCAATGGTTTGATGTTGGCGGGGCTTGTATGTCTTCTCAATGTTGGCCAGAACTTCATCCAGTATTGGACGTATTTTGTGAAGTTTGTCATGGTTAGGGTGATCAGCAGGAAAATTTGTGTTGTCATCATTTAGGTGTAGGTACTGGAGGAGTTTTTCAAACCTTCTGCGTGGCATTACATTTGTGATTCCTTCATTGGATAGAAACATGTCATTTGACCAATAGAAACTATAGTCAGGAGCTTTGATTATCCCCATGAAGATCAACATGCCAAGAAAGGCAGACATCTCAGGCACATTGGTCTCTGTCCAGTTTGCATCACTGATTTCATGATCAACATGTTGTTTAGCTGCAAATTATTTTGTTTCACTTACAATCTTTTCAAATAGTCCAACTGGAAAATATAATTGGAAATAGTCCAGTTCTGGTGCCATCTCCTGCAAATTATGTGATGGTCCTGACTGTTGAGTAAATGGACTTCTGTCAATATCTTGCACGTCTGCAAACCAATTTGGCTGATCATCATCAGTATCACTCGAGTCTGATGACATTTCAATGTCGATATCTAACGACAAAATTTCAGATCCATTCATCATTAAAGGCATCATTATTTATAAAAGTTCGTCTGAACTGAATCCAGAAAAATCGTTTCCACTTCCAGACAAATCACTGTAATAAACAGACGAGGACACTGCCATGACGAAATCAGGGAATTCCCTTTGTAAATACAAAATGTCATTTCCGGTATCGTCTGTGATACGATTTGACTGAAACTTTGCATATTGAAATGAATGGAAGAAATTAACACAAACATTATTATTTTTTTTAATTTCACTTGCCCCGCAATTATGGTAAATTTCGTTGTTTTAAACACGTTAAGGCTACATTATACATTACAATGTATGGCAGAAGACTTGCAGTAATTTGTCGTGCATTCTAAGAAAGTTATTTTCCACATAAAGAACATAATGACATTATTAATTTACACTATTACTGTAAACGTCATCATCATATTTGGAAAAAAATACAATTATAAGTAATTGACATATGTTGAAAAGACCACAATATTTACATCGAATTCAGGTATTACAATCGGCTAAGGACGCCATTTTGGATGCAGCCATGGAAAACCCCCCTACGTATAATTGGTTGGTTAAATTTAGATTTTTATGTTCTTCTGTTAGGAAATACGTCATTAAATTCCAATGTTAGTAAAGATGATTTATTATTTTTGACCAGTGTTTGGTTACCTCCCGGCGAATCAACATTTAACTGGAAGATGTAACATATTCATAGTTGGTATTTTGTAAAGCGTAGAAACGTGTACATGGGGGGGGGAGGTAAAAGCGTAGTTATGCGTAGATGGGGGGCAAAGGTAAAGGCGTAGAATAACGTACATGGAGTGTAAAGTGTTAACAAGCACTGAATTCAGGCATGTAATATAGAGATCACACTTTTTACGCCCAAATTGCACTTTTTTGCCACTTATAATAATAGCAATAATTATGCTTATACCTCTCAGGAAGTTGGTATATATGTTGACGCCATTTTGTCAACACATGATAAGCCAGTACATTTAGTGCAGGAAGAACCATCAACCCACTGGAAGCTACTGGCAAGCCTTCTCACATGACCACATTAGCCAAGCTGAGGTTCAAATCCAAGTGGACAGAGGTGATATGCAAGTCATCTGTAAAAGCAGGCACTTTAGCCCACTTGGCCATCTCATCATATTTAAGTAAACTCCTTCTAAACTCACAAGAATATAATTACCTTTCTTGTCCCAAAGACCATTCATTGAAGATAATGTTGGATACAATGTGTACAATTATTTCTCAAGATCCAAGTCCCTGTGATCTTGACCTCTTAGCTTTAACCCACTTTTTTGCTGTAAAAACAAGCTATCCACAAGATTGTTACAGGAATGCACTTTGTAATCCAGCAAATATATTGCACTGACCTTGACTGTCTTCTTTACCTGAAGTGAAAGCCCTCCACTGAGCTTGATTTAAATACATTGTCATGAACTAAAGGTATAATGTGGAAATAAAACAAGATCAACTCTTTAACATTATGTTCTGCCTTACTCAAAGAGTTTGGAAAATTTGCAAGGTTGCAACTTTGCATTGGGTTTTTGTATTAAAACTGATGTTCACATATAAAAGGTAAACAAACAAGATTAAAGACACATGAACTTTTTTAGAATTTATTTATCTGTAATTGCCTCCATTATCCTAGAAGGTCCTGTAAAAGAAATGGGCATAGCATTAGTAAACAGTTTTCATCAAGAGGAAGAAATAACCATTTACCACCAACAGCAAAATGAAAACAGTGAATGAAGCATTATATGCCATAACCATACTGAATAGGTATCTATGTAGGCAGTAGTAGCGCATGGTCAGCTCTGGAGATTCTTGGATGGGTTTCAATGACCTTGACCTTTGGTCATGGTATTCAATATTGAACTAGCAGGAATCCTTATTTCCTTACCAGACTTAACATGACTGTAACAGCTGACCTCTAAGACCTCTGGATCTAGTAGTTTCTTTCTTACCCTCAGTGCAAACCACCCACAAGGTTTGTTCACACCTTCGCTAACCAAGGTTCCAATAACCCTATCTACACCTTGGCATACTGAGCAGATATTTCTGTGCTTCAGGTCAGTGAATTTCATTGGATGCAGTGGCTTACCACCACATCCAATGAAAATTAAGTTGTTCAAATTTGAACACTGTTCCTACATGATCGAGACATGGGGAGCACACAACCTGAATGGACTGATAAATAAGCACTTTTCCAGTGCTGGTCCATGTTTGCACAAATACCTTTCACTCAAACAGACCTATAATGGCTTCCCTCTGGTACATAGTCATACTTTCAATGTTAAATTTACAAAGTATCCTTGTTAGGTAAATTGCCACCACCATTTTGGGCCAATATACAATGCACCACACCATCGGTTAGTTGGAATTACATACTGAGGGAAGCAACACATGAAATCCAATAGATGAAGCTAGGGCAAAGCAACGACATAGCTGTTCGATCCGCCAAGGTGTAGATAGGGTTATCGGAACCTTGGCTAGCGAAGATGGGTTTGTTCAATGAACTTATTCAACATGTTTTCTGCAAAACCAACTTTTCTTTGAGCCACAACAACCCTAACCATGCACCTTTTGATCCCAAATTGTACTCCTCCTTACCTAAAGTGCAAGGCTACAAACTTCATTCATGGTATCTGGTCTCAACCTGATTAAAATCAGATCTCCACTGCCCTACAGGAAGATATGACAGCAACCGCTTAGGAGTCATGTTCTGGAGACCCATGTTATTACCATAATCGCTAATGTTATCTGCCAATCAGATTAAGTATTGTATCTTCTTGTTTGGGAGTCAGAACAGTGTGACTGAAGAGCATCAGTATGTACAAAACGATTTTACTCAAGAGATTTGAAAGCTGCATTTCCATTGGCCAATTCAAAGGTCACCAGAACATGACCCTTAAGTGGTCACTGTCAGATCTTCATGTAGGATCTGGTTTAACAATAGAGACATTACAAAAAAATGATTTCTCTTCTTTCAGTCTGTAAAATTTGACCCCAAAATCAATAGGCTTCTTTCTTACCCATTTAAAAGTCATCAACAAACTTTGGTTAGGATACATAGCTAAGAATTGGATATTTTGTGCAGAGCAAATGGACAGAACAAAATACACTATGCAAGCAGTGGGGGCATAAAAGGAAAAATGATGCTTGATAAATATTAGAATTTCAGCTATCCACAAAAAAAGACCATAAGTGATTACTTTGCAAGAAGTCCATCCTTCTTTGACAGTCTGTTAATGCAGTCATCAGACTCCCCCTGAAATAAAACAATGGCACAATTCTGATGTTTGGCAAGAGTGATGCAAAAGAAATGCATTAGAAAAATAAACACTAAAAAGCTGGTGTGATTTTGTCCCATTTGATTTTATTATTTTGATCTGTCCACCTTGGTATTTTATTGCAATTAACCATGGCTAACTTACTGTTGTTTTTCTATTAGTAAAAAGTTGCACAATCATTCAAGGAAGTAAGATGATGTATATGCCAACCCTGTGAGAGGTATACACAGATTTTGCTAATATGTGACAAAAAAACATAATTGCAGCATAAAAAGTGTAAGCTAGATATTACATGCGATAATTACAGTACATTAAATGAAATATGTACAATTTTGCTAATAACCTGGATCTGCAGGTCAAAAACCTTGGCAAAAAGGGCAAAATCCAAGTGGATTAGAACTAGAATACAAACACCAAACATACTCACAAATTATTTATATCCAACACTCACATTAACTAGTCTACATGTCTAACTTTCACTGAATAGTCATGAAGTACACAAATTCTGCAATGAGCTCAACTGGTGCCCTGCATTACATCACTCTCATATTCTTTTCAAATTTGTAAAGCAATGTTGATTTGGACACATTTTTAAGTTTGAAAATAACCATCTGCTTCAAGAATTTTCATCTGCAAATTATACCATAAAAGCACGTTTCATTTAATATCTGGCGACATTTTCAGATTGGACTGCTAACTAACTTGATCATCAAAAAAATGAATCTGTAAGGTAAGATTTAAAATTTTTAAAAAAGTCTTGTTTACTTGGAACTGTGTGATAAACAGTTGCTATAAATAGACAATTAGGAAAATACATGTACATCTATAATGAGCAAAGTAACTCTTTCATTGGTCTTATTTTGCAGTCTTTCTTTCTAGAGTGTTCCAAATGACAACTTTTTATTTCTTTATCTTTATTTTATTGTTTAATGTACCAGAAAAGCATACTCCATAATGCAGACCTGCCAACCCCTGATGAGTCCGTCTCAGTGAGGCAATGATTTTCCGTAAGATTGACCAGTTTTCAGCAAGGTGTAACAAAATATCAATAACTGCTATTGTAAAGCTGGAAAACATAATTAAAAGTTCGACGCAGCGACGATAACATTATGTTCAACTGAAAAGTTTGTAAAGTACGCGTACACCTTATTTACCACTAGTACAGTTGCACAAACCTTAGTTCCAAACCCTATGCAACTCAATGGTTTGTTGCTATCTCTCAGCTTGATGTAATTCTTGGAAATTCTTTTCCCATTTCATATGACAGCAATCATATCTCCCACCACGAGACATACTCAAATTGGCACATGATGTCCAATAAACATAATCGTGTCCATCTTTTATTCACAAGAATCTGAATATTCCTTTTTATTCTTCTGTGCTGATTATTAACACTTTTCTAGAGGCTTATTTTCCCTTTTGTCTTAAACATGCATCACTTTCGGGATGCCATTTTAAAAAAATTCTATAATCAACAGTCTGATCATGCAGATGCTTCGCATGAACAAACAGGTGCAGTTTAAAGTGGCTGGGGTGCTGCTGTAAAGTTAGTCTGGTTCCCTAATTAATTTCACTAATTCTAATATGAAACCCAGTTCCAAATAAAACACAGTTGAACCAATTATGCAGATTTTTCGGGAACGATCATTTTTCGATAGTTTTTGCTTGTTTTAAGGGTCATTTTCGCAAGACGGCAAAATCGTATGAGTTGGCAGGTCTGCATAATGGTGAGCATAAGACATAATTAGGTTTAAGAAAAGTGTAGTGATTATGCCCAAAGAATAATGGTTGGCATGTATGAGACAACCCAGATGCACAAGCTTATATATAAACTATGCAAAAAGGACATGCCTGAAACGAAACATTTTAGAAGTGAACAGCATCTTTTACCTCAGAAGAGCCTGCCAAGTAGTTTCTGAGAAGTCACATCAAGTCTTTCCTGTTTTTACAAACAGCAGCCATATCTGATGGTGTATTAGCATTATTTGTATAAAACTGAAAGGCCTTTATACTGACAAATTTGGTCAAATTCTATTGTTGGATTTTTAAAAATATATATACAAAATTATTTCTATTTTGGTGTGTATGTGTATTTGATTTGGATATTTTAGCTTTAAAAATTTTTCAATTGTATCAATACGATGTCTGCAGTGTGGCCGTTTATAGTGATGTCTAGCACTGGGGCATTATGCTGCATACATGTAGCACCCAGTCACATTATCTTGACACTAGACCAACCAGTCCTAACACTAACCTCATAAAGCTGAGTGCCTAGCAAGGCAGCTGTAAGTACCAGTTTTTAGAAATCTTTGGAATGACTCGGCCGGGCTACGAATCTGCAACCTCCAGCATCAAAGACAGATGCTCAAACCACTAGGCCACTGGAACAGTTCTATTTTAGTAATGACAGCCATATCTGATTGTGAATCAACATCATTTTTATAAAACTGAAAGTCTCTATTCTTGGATGCTTGGCCACATTTGGTAAATATTTATCACCACATTTGGTAAATATTCATCAGGCTTTTAAGTGGTTTTGAGAGAAAGTTGAAAATAGCAACTGTGGACGGATGCAAGACAGAAGATGTACAACAGATGCAAGACCACACATATGCTCATATGGCCATATGACACAATAAACTAATAGATAAATGTATGCAGTATTCGAAAACACCAACCATTCTCCGGATAGCTCCACAAATACCATAGGTTTTGTATTGGCCAGTCATTCTGCCTGTGCTCTCATCTACCTGTATGAAAAGATGACATTTTCAAAACGCTGTTGTTGTTGTAGAATTTAACATTATTTTTCAGCACAAGACAGGCTATACATGGTGGCCAGGATAAATGGTCGAGGAAGAACCTGGGAAAACCACGAAGAACCACCAACCCATGAAAAGCTACTGAAAAGCTTTCTCACGTACCCACATTGGCCAAGTCCAAGACTCAACCCACGCAGACAGAGGCGAGATGGCAGTGATATGAAATGGTGAGCGCTTTAGACCACTTTGCTCCTCACGGCCCCCTTCAAAACATATAGAACCACTTCTAAACAAACAATCTGATACAACCAAATCTTTATTGTCCTAGGTGAAGATCTAACAGCAACTGCTTAGGGGTCATGGTGTTGTAACCTATTATCATCATCGCTAATTTTATCAGTCAATCACATGAAGTCTTATATCTTTGCATTTTGGGAGACTGAGCTGTGTGGATGAAGTACATCAATGTGTTCCAAACGATTTCAATCACTTTCAGATTTTTGAACGCTGCATTTCTATTGGCTAATTGAAAGGTCACTAGAACAGTGGGGATCTGATTTTGATTAGATTGGTAAAAAAGATGCCTATGCTGGCCTTAGATCACTCACTGACTTCCGTAACCAGTTTGCCATTTCACTAGGTGGGTTTATAAAGTACTGTAAAAACACAACCCAAAATAAAAACGGATGCCAGAAATTGATTGCAATTTAAAGACTGACAATTCATCAAAAGGGATTTACCAATGATGGTAATCAGGTATTTTCTATTTTATTACATGGATTATGTCATTTTCTCATACTTGGTAATGGTCAAGTTTCTTGGATCACAAAGTCAAATGGCTTAAAAACACGTCATCTGTTGCAATGCTGGTGTTGATGTCGTACTGAACAAAAGGTGGCTATATTAACTGGAAATGGTTATTAATATACTTCATTTTTTTTTTTTTAAGAGACTGACCGAACAAAGTCAAATTCATAAAAAAAAACCCTTCATTTGCTTTTATTCAATTATGGCAAATCATAACTGAATGCTTCATCATTTTACTTTTACAGCCAATCTTAGATTTTTCAGATTAATTGTCACGCCACTAGTAAGGAGAATCCCTCAAATGAACACTCTCCTGGCAGAAATGAAGGAAGTAATTTATCAAAATCTGTTGTTACCCTACTTTGCTTTCAATTTTGAGTTTGCGAATCACCTCAAATATTCTTCATAATCATACAAAGTGGCAAGAAAAATATTTAATGTTTACAAGATAAGCATCATACACAAATCTGTTATGCCTTTCACCAATAACAAGATATCACAGATTAAAGATTAACAAACTCCTCTTAGTTAATATCAAGATAAACACACATGCCAAGTTTCACTGAATCCATAACAAACACTTTTTTAAAAACCAAAATAACTGAACTTGCATTATTCAAGGCATTCTTCAGATATATATCCAGAAACTGGGTTTGACTAAAAATACATCTGCTCATATATGTTATCATCAGAAATGCCCATTGCCAACCTGGGAACAAAGGGACAAGAGGGAAAAATATTGTTGATTCTATTGAAAAATTAGGGATGCTTACCACAAGGAAGACGATGATGCCAGAAGAATGAACGACTGATGCCACAAGAATGAAAAAATCATTTAAAAACGTTACAAAATATGCCAAGTACAGCTACAGTCAAACCCACTTATCTCAAACTCGGTTATCCAGAACCTGTGTATGTCGAGCATTTAATCCAGTCCTTAAAAAAAACTTCTTTGTTATGCTAATTTTCCCTCCGCTTATCGACCCCTTTTAAGTCAATAACCCCATTATGTCCGGCAAAAGTTTCGGTCTGCAGTAACATGAACCTGCTTAATTCGACAAAATGCAACTTTTTATGTCCATCTTGGAGAAATTTTACAACAAATGGTCTGGTGTTTCCGCTACTACTAGTACCTAGTACCGGCAAGGATGGAAAAAGTCGGTGTAAGATCAAATTTTAACAGCACAAATGCTAATCAACCAATCTCATAAATGCAGGGTTAATCCTTGCATAGAGTGGAGAAAATTATGTAGTAAACAATACTTTAGAGCAAGGAAACTGAATGAATGTGTCTCTGGCCTTTGCAGGAGCTGTGTTTATAATGGATGGCGTCACATAACACCACCACAACAATACAGTTCATTCGACACAGCATAACGAATTCTACCTTATACTTAACTCTATAAATTATCAGGTCAACATCATCAACTGTAGCTAAAAATATATAATTTGTTTTACACCATATATTTAAAATGAATTAGGTAATTTTAGCAACATTTAATGACCCTAACCTGAAAATTTACACAATTACCGATAGGAGAAAATTCATGACGCAACTTAATTCATACACAATTAACAACTTTGGTTCAGAGTTCACTTATAAAGCAAAAAAGCATTTCCAACCTTGGTGTGAGTTAAATCCTTAAACTTCAGCATGGCTAGATCACATGACTTATAATCATCTATAAACAGAAACCAGAAAATTCCAAATAAAGCTGGTACACACACCCCCAACAAACATGTGGTTATTAATTTGTTTTGAACAAGAGTAAATTAAAGAACAAATGTTATTTTTTTAAAATCCACATCACCCAGTATTTTTCTTAAAATGAAGTCAATCATTGTGCCATGATTACAGATTCTTCAATGCAAACTGAAAGAAGCAGAAAGTGACTGATAAGAGTAAGGAGTACTTTCATTTGTATCATCTTGAATCGAATATCAAAGCCTTGTAATCCATCAGTGATATGTTATTTCTGAGGCTGTATTGTTGCCAACGGTCACTTATCAAATTCAAAATGGGACTACAAACGTATAAAAGAATAAGTCGGTTTATAGAATTTGACATTGAGACAGTTTTTAAAAACACGTTTTACAAATTCTCAGCACAAGAATACCAACAGCAACATCTTTTTTCCAGTACAGAGGCAAAATCTGGCATACCAGTGTAAAGGAACCTCTGATGATCAACAAATGTGATCGACTGTCACAAGCAATTATGGTCAGTTACATTTTGTTACTAGTTAAAGTCAACACTAATATAAGAAAATAAATTTTTTTAAAAAGTACAGTCCTACATGTACATATACTTAAACTTGCCTAGATTATGGTCAGCATGAGAAAACTATTGCCATGCCGAGGATACCAAAGGGATGAGGCTATTCACAAGGAAATAAAAACCACTGACATTGTTACAATGTGTCCTTAAAAGACCTCTGGCATGAATGAATTATTATTTTTATTGTGCATTAGAAATGTCATTTGATTTATGAAAATAAAACTCCTCATTTTTGGTACTTCAGATGCATAATCATTGTTCTGCACTAGAGTTGTCAACTATACTGATATCTCAGGACCCAGTTATGTCGAAGATTTTTTGACACCCCTGACGTACCGGAGATAACTGGGTTTGACTGTATATAACACAATTTACAGTACACAGCACTTTGTATTTCATATCATTTCATGGTAATAACAATCGTCAGCTAAGATGATTCTTTGCACTGGCAGGGCAAATAAACATGTATGTTGTGGAAATCTTATTAAAAAAAACAACAAAGTACACCATGATGAGTGTGTGTGTGTGTGATTTGGATTTTTAACACAGCGTTAACAATTTTTCAGCCATATCGCTACAATGTCTGCAGTGTGCCAGTTTACAGTGTGTCTAGCACTGGGGCATTATGCTACAGACATGTAGCATCATGTCCTATCCACTCACATTATCCTGACACTAGGCTGACCAGTCCTAACCTCTTAATGCTGAGAGCCATGCAAGGCAACTGTTAGCACCTTTATTTTTAAGTCTTTGGTACAACTTGGCCAGGCTTCGAACCTGTGACCTCCTCACATCCGAGGTGGATGCTCTAATCAAATTAAGCCAACAGAACAGTCACACCATGAAGAAAACACAATCAAGCGAAATGAAGTGTCCCGGACTGATGGTGTGAAACTGATCATATGACACTAATTACTGCAAAATGCCTGGAAGGACCACAACTGAGTTCTTAATAATAGCAGGTTATATAACAGAAACTGATCTTGCATCACAAATTACCAGAAAAGACTGGAAAGGACTGAAAACACTCTCAATTTATATGTTGGAAATTTATAATATATTACAAATTACCAGAAAAAACTTGAAAGGACCTAAAAAAAACCTCTCATATGGCTTCAACTTCTGTCAATTTTCACTGATCTTTGGCCTTCTGACCCAACTACTGATGGGACTCTTTCTTACCCAAAGTGCTTGCCATCCACAAAGTTTTGTAACTGAACTCAAGCTTTTGTGTAGAAACTAAACTGGTAACAAGACAGACAGACAAATATCATAGCATACTTCTAAGTCTTAAGAATAATGATAGGTTTGAGGGATGTGACAATAGGGTACATTAAACAGGACCAATGGGATAAATATAAACAGAGATAATCATATTCAATTTCCTTTTTTATAATTATAGGCATATATGAAAATCCACATAAAAACAGAGTCTGAAATAAATGTTTTAAGTCTTTTCTCATAACTCAATACCGAATTGATTAGATCAAGAGTACCATGAGCTGCACATTTTATGCTCATCCCATCTTTAATAGTCTTTTATGTTTATCTTTAAGCTGCAAAATGAACAGCATTGTACCCGAGAAAAAGCCATCGAGAAAAAGTTTTACTGTATATGGAATGGAGGAGAACTCCAATTATTATACTGAAGCCTATCTGGTCAGAGAAGTGAAACACAGCAGCCTAAGCGTGCAAAAGGTGAAATGCTGAAATGCAAGTCACAGTAACATTCTACGTGGCAAGGATGTGGTATTACTTGCAATGCATACAATCATCCAGTTTGACGACTGTAGCATGAATAGAACTTGAGAAATAAACAAAGTCCATGAAGCATGAAATACTTTTATGACGTAAGATGTGGGTATGGTAATCATCAAGATGCATCCCTTCACGAACCTTGATCAAGCTAGGTATTATCAATGTACACTGGTGCAAAAACTTATTTGGTCACGTGTTAAATGCAACAACACAAGCCAATCAAATGTGAAATGTAGTTCACAGTGACATTAAAGTATTAATACAGATGCATACAATCATCCAGTTTGATGACAGTAGCATGAACAGCGAGAAGTAAACTTGTAACACAATCTAATCAATAAAGCATGCAATGAGCGCCAAGATTCATGAATCTATACATAATAATATATATACTGAGCGTAAAAAAAATAAAACTATTTCATAATGTACTAAATGCAAAAACTTAAAACAAGAGTGGAGTGGAATGAAGGTCACAGTGACCTTCATGACAAGTGTGTAGTACTACGAGAGATGCATACCATCATTTAGTTTAATAATTCTCCCTTGAATAGAGCTATAGAAATGAAACAAAAGCTGAAACTTGAATTAAATTCTGTGAAGCATGAAATATAGGCCAGTGTCCTACTTTTGAGATGAGCATTTAGCAATCATCAAGATCCACAATGACCAATTTTCTGAACATAAATAATTAACCACCAATGTACGACTAAAACACACCCCCTCTCCTTGTGTAGGTACCATGTAACATATTCCAAAGTTCTGCCCAACACCTATGAAGAAAGACTGGTTGACATTCAGTGAGGGAGTGCATATACGACTTTTATATGCCAACAACAGGGGTAGTACAATAGCTTACCTACACTACAATGAGTGGAGCTAATAAAAATTTTAAAAAACCAGACAGATGGGTATCGTTGCCATTAATATTTGCTTTCTGGCCACACGTCATGGGTAAAACAAGAGTATAATAAAACATTTTTAAACAGCAACACTACATTTGAAATAATTTCAAAAAAAATCACAAAATATATCTACAATGTACACTTGAATGCTCCCAATTAAAACAGTTGACAAACTATGCAGAAAATTTAAACGGAGATCCATATTTTTGAAGAAAAAAGGTGATAAGTAATAAATTGGACATTTCTTCCAAGCGTTGTATTAGAACTTTTTCCAACTAGGTGTCTTCATAAAATGAAGAAAAACATTTAAATTTGGTTACAACCTCTGCAATGTTGATCTGGATGGAGGCATGATCCTTAGCAGCTATGATTCTGTTGCTGGCTGAGCTGGAAAAAAAAACAACCATTTTTTGTGCGTAATACTTTCAGTCTGACAAGACATTTTCACATACAATTCATGTATGATGAACAATGATTTCATATTTTCAAAAATAATTCATGACATTGCAAGGTACTTCACTCTGCAAAAAAAAAAAAAAAAATTTCTTTCCTATTGCACTAACATTTAAATTATGATGGTTTTTTAAAACATATATATATATTATATCAAACATATATATATATATATATATATATATATATATATATATATATATATATATATATATATATATATATATATAGATAGATAGATATATATAATAACGATTAGGATATATAGTGTACTAAGCACTTCAAGTACTGGGCTAAACCAGCTCAATTAGATGCACAAATTTTGGAGTTTTCTTTAATTATTTTTTTTCTTACCCCTGGAAAAAGTGCTAGGTACAGCAATGAGAAAAAAAAGAAGGCTGACTAGAAACACACATGGGGGTGGGTCAAAGGCCTTACTCGGACATATCTTTCAAATCAAAGCCTAATTGCTTAAGTCAGACTGTACTTACTCTTTCCCCAATGGGAATGCTTATGTTGGTTTCAGCTGAAGTATGTTCTTTAAAGGAACGATCAAAAATATACTGACAAAAGCAATCAGATAGCTTCATTTTGTTAAAGATACTGATTATCCCCTCAACATTGGGGCATCAAACTTTTTAGGGGGGGGGGCAATAAAACAGATAAAATGTTCAAGGTCGCAGGCCACATAAGCATGAACAGTCAGTTCCTTATCACTAAATATGCATATTAATTAAAATGAATATTTCCAAAAGGACTGCTTACATGGCCATTGGCCACACAATGTAAAGGACTGGGTCACATGTAGCCAGCAGGTTGGACACAACTCTGTAACAGATTTTGACTCTCACTGGCTTCCATCACATTCCAGCTAACTGAAATGTATAGTACATATATAACGTACATATAGTCTGGCTAAAGCAATTAGATTTCAACTTGTGGAAACGTGTTGATATGGGCTGCCAAAGTGTGCAAGATATTCAAGAAAATTTGGCCTCTTGTTTCTCCATCAGTCGGCCAGAGAACATGCTACACAATGTCATTTGTTTTAGGAAGTAAGACATCGTCCCAGACAAAATAAATATCAAGCTAGATATTGTAGGACTAGTACCATATTACACTTCTACTACTTCAACCATTGCAGCAATACAAATTTAAAAAGATCTATTACCAGTCATATCCATAATGCCTTACTGAAAATTACACAACTGCGAACAAATGTTGGAATTTTATAGGCATGTCTGTTTATCGCCATCTTGTTATGACCTGATCATTACTTTATAAAACATTCCTTATCCTTTAGTATGAACCTTTCACTCTGCTTAACAAAAATGTAGCAACACAAGGCTGCAGTGTTTACCAAAATTACAAATGAATGTGTGCTGACAGTAACCAAAATGATGCCGTCTTATCAAAATAATTAGAACTTGAGATGCTGGGGGATCAGACATGTCACACCCAGGTCAAGTTGCACACTAATAAACTTATGTCGAGAACTTAAGCTGCTGGAGGATCAGACATGTCACACCCAGGTCAAGTTGCAGTGACTAATAAACTTATGTCACACCCACTGCTCAAGTTATGCAAAGCTATGTAGAGTACCTGAATACAATGTTCCTGTAGCGACAACTGTCAGATGTCAAGTACAGGTGTTTGTCTAAGTAATTAAAGCAATATATACATATACATATACATACATACACACACATACACTGGACCTGAAGACCAGTGCTCAAAGAAAATTACTTTTAGACGCTGCCCCAGGGCTGTTGACTTAAATAAACTCGCAAGCCCGGACTAAAATTCCACAAGCCCAGACCCCAATATCCACATGCCCAAAATTTCCCCTTTTTTAATATTGTCACACAATGGTGCAATAGCTACAATTCGAATATAAATTCAATAGGGTTCAAAGGGGTTTGAAAGGAATGCAAGTGTCATTAGTCTTCTTCACTACACTCACTAGGGACTGGATGGGCCTGGTGTTCAATCTTCTCTGCTGGATTCTCTGAGTGAATTCTGATCAGAACCGAGTTGACGTATGTCAATGTGTTGTTTGCAGTATGTGCAAAGAAATAATAGCTCCCAACTTTCCTTTTTTTTTTGCTGGCATGCTTCACTGTGAGACTCCATCAACCAAGACTTCTGGAATTTATATTTGTTGGGCTTTGCTGTTAGCTAATTGCCTTCAAAAATGAATTAGACTTTTAAGACTATTCCGACAAATGAAATGATGAATCTTTGCATTCTATATTTGCAGTAAAATCCTAACTTCAAAGAAATGTTGCCGTTGTTCACAAACTTGTCAAAAATATTATACATTATACACATGTACATTCTTTTCTTCATAAAAATCATTTTGGAACCGTAAGTGAACCTGTCATGGGGAAATAACTAGTAGACATCACTTGTCTGGGAAGTACCACTTTATTAAATTGTTTCTTTTCATAAACCATTGGGCAAATATAGTCAGGAAAATATACAAGTCATAGAAAGCTGAGTCTAAATATTACATTGTTGAAGATTTAGCTTTAAATGCTACTACGTAGGTCAGAAACATATGGGACAATGCTATGTTGTGAAATTCGAGAGATGCTGTAAAACCAAGGTTGTATTCTGAGTTCACTATATTTGTAAAGATTAAAAAAAAACAACAAAAAAAAAAACGGCAAAGCAAATAATATTTAACCACTGCATAACATCACACCAAGTACATAGACAAATAATAAAATAAAATAAAACCTTATATTTGCAATCCAATCAATGACCTGTTGTAACAAAGCCATAAAGCAAGTGGTTACATTAAGAAACCACCTGTCAAAAAAAAACAGATGCACTTGTATGTTTGCTGTGTCAATTCAGTTGAAAAAAAGGGTTTAGTTCATTCTTAAATTCTTCAGTGTGTTGTCTATGAACAGTTATGGTAAAGTTTTATCAGCACCAAAGAAATTAAGATGAACAGGATGATCTTAAAGACGTGTGCATTTCCTTTCATGTATATTGTACAGGGGTAGTTTCAAACAAGTTTAGAAATCTTTTCAACTGCCATTTTAAAGTGAAATTTTAGAAAGTAAAAAGAAAAATTCTTGATTAAGGGTACTTTTGTACTAACTTGCAATTATAATACTGTAATCTAGTTATTCAGTTAAAATTCATCACCATGTATAGCTTCTGTTCTCTTTTTAAGTCATGCTGCCGAACTACACTACATATGAATATGATGGTTTTTAAACATGCACCATATGTGTTTATAATATAGATAGAACTACAAAAAGTTTTACTTGAAAATAAATTATTGCTAAAAACCAATGTTAAATGCAAATGTGTATACTGGGAAATAGAGGCCATAATTCAAATAAGAAAAGGAAATCAACACACACACATGCATGTATGTATGTATGTATGTATATATATATATATATATATATATGTATGTTGTGAGTCTTGCTTTGCTCCCATTTCAGATCTGACAACTCTGACAAGACTGTCTCAGTAAGGCCGTTAATTTTTTTCCTCAAGTTTGACCAGTTTTCATTAAGGTTTAACAAAATATAAACTGCCGTTGCAAAGCTGGCAAATGTATTTTTAAAAGTTCAGTGTTCAAAAGATGCATCAACAGTAAACATTAAGTCAACTGAAAAGTTTGTAAAGTACACACAGACCTTATTTACTAATAGTATACACAAACTTCAGTTCCAAACACTATGCAGCTCAATGGCTTGTTGCTATCTCTCAACTTGACATAATTCTTGGGATTCTTTTTCCATTTCACATGACGACTGCAATCATGTCTCTCGCCACAAGATACTCAAATTGACATGTGATGTCCAATAAAAGTAACTGTGACCCTTCCATCTTTTATTCACAAGAATATGAATATTGGTTTTTATTATTCTATGCTGATTATTAACACTTTTTAAGAGACTCAAATTCCGTTCGTCTGCAACATGCATCACTAGCTGGGCGCCATTGTTTAAAAAAAAATTCTGTAATCAACAGTTTGATCATGCAGACACTTTGCATGAAAAAATGTGCAGTTTAAAGCGTCTGAGGTACTGATGAAAAGTTAGTCTGGTACCCTAATTCCACTAATTCTAATATGAACTATGATCCAAATCAATCATGGATAAAACGATTATCTGTATTTTTTGGCTACAATCATTTTCCTGAAGTTTTTGCTTATATTACATAAGTCCATCTTTTAAGGGTCATTTTCGTAAGACTTACTGCAAAATCGTATGGATTGTCAGGTCTGTCACTTCTCCCTGTTCCACTCTCACTTCTCCCTGTTCTGTCCAAAAGGAGAAGTTACGTCTCCCTAAAATTCAAATCTAGTTTGACCCATGACCACATGTACATCTCCAGGTCTTTCTGCCTCTGAATTCGGTCATTAGCTAGTCAAAGTCTGTCAACTTGCACGCCAACCTCAGCACATTTTCGTATTCTCCCACATCACAGTTTTCCAAGTACACGAATTTGCACAAATTTTGTTTTTGTAAATTCTTTTTCACAATGTAAGCATATACACCTCTCCCTCTATAACACTAACTGGACTGAAGGTATATTTAGAGTTTTGTCTCTAGTTTCACCATTGGTTGTTATTTTTGATATCCAATCACAAGTTTCAATACAAGAGAAGGTAGAAGAGGGTGGTGTTTCAGCATGAATTATACCACACAAAAATGGCACCTGAGATATATGCTACCAACAGTAGTCTCCCCCATAGGTTATCACTACTGTAATCTTGCAGCTGCCAAGTCGCACACTAGTGAAGTTATGTGGCACTCAAATATAAAGTTATGTTGCATCCAAATACATAGTCGAGTCGCACTCATCTGTGATGTATCACATATGAAATGAGTGTTATAAAGTTATATGTATTCCATTACATTGGCCTTTATTACTTACATTTATTAATTCACTAATTAAAAAGTTTTGTGATTATATTTAATTGGGCCAAAATAGATCAGTCATTCTTTTCAGAATCCATTGATTACATAATGTTTCTTCCTTTAGTTCAGTTTCACTGACATTGTGTGCATGTAGTCAGAAAACTTGAGATGTATTCTCAATGGCTCCGCTAGCTATGAGCAGGGATCAAGCTAGACTTGAATTTTAGGAAGAAGTGACTTCTCCTTTTGGATACAACAGGGAGAAGTGGACGCGAAACAAGAATCGCACAATATATATATATATATATATATATATATATATATATATATATATATATATATAATGTGTGTTCTCTTATTTGAATTATGTTCTCTATTTCTCACTATTCATATTAGCATTTAACATTGGATTTAAGCAATTCTTTATTTTCAAGTATGAAGTTTTCTGAGTTATTTTGGCCATATGACTCTGAAAGATAATAATAGAAACTACATTGTAACAAATTTTAACTGAGAAACCAGATTACACTATTGTAATTGCAAGTTAGTAAAAATGCTTAATAAACTACCCTTAATCAATTTTTTTTTGTATTTTTATATACTTTGTAAAAGTTCACAATAATGGCACTGTCAAAGGTTCTAAACTCATTTGAATCAACCCCTGTACCATGTAAATGCACGTGTCTTCAGATCACACTGTTCATCCTCATTTCTTTGTTGCAGATAAAACATGACCTTAACTTTTCATACACAAGACACTAAAATGCATAAAATTACAGACATGGCTCCTATAAAGAAGGGTATACGAACTAATCCCTTCTTTCCAACTGAATCAACACAGATGCGAGTGGATCTAGTTTTAGAAGGAGGGGTTTTCACAATGTAATCACTCACTTTATATCACTTCATTACAACAGTCCACTGACAGGATTGCAAATGTATGGTTTATTTGTCTACGTACTTGTATTAATTTTAGGCATTGATTAAATATCTGCTTCACACTTTTTTCCGTATTTTCACAAATACAAGTCAAGTCAGAAAACAACTTTGACCCTACAAGGCTTCTCATGAATTCCACAACACAGCATTATCCCAATACATTTTGGACCTATATAATTGCAAGTTAAAGTTAAATATTAAATAATACCTAGGCTTTGCTTTCTATGCACTGTATATTTTTCTGAATATATTTGCCCAATGATTTACAAAAACATTCAATCTAATAAACTGTTACTTCAAAAACATGGTGATGTCTGCCATTATTTACCTGTTACTCGTACACTTACAGTTTCGAACTAATTTCATGACAAAATAGTGTACAAGAGCAAGTTAAAATGTCCAGATCACCGGTTCTATTCTTAAAACACAAACTGCTATTTACATACTAATGATAAAGTTTCGAAACACAAGTTTGTATGTTTTTATCATCAAAGGATAACATGCATATTCAGGTAGTGACAGGGGCCTATAGTTGCTAACTAACTAGGGGAAATGGTTAATGGTCAATCGGCCATCAAAACACATGCCTGTGAATGTGCAAGTTTGTCAGTGTAACTGATATCAAAACTAGGCATAGCTACTGATGACTTGATGAATATCTTTTGCTACAAAACTAGCATAGCTGCCAACCCCCCAGTACAAAAATACTGATTCCTTATGACAAAAATACTGATTTTCAGGACTAAAAACTGATTTTTAAAATTTAAATGCATATGTAACTACTTACAACGTATACAACCATCAGTAAGGTAGGACAGTGCTTTACAGAATCATTTTAATGTCAAAGATGCATGTGTTGCACACTTGCACCTTCTGGATGGGCACCCTGTTCCATTCGGGTGCCCATTCAGAAGGTGCAAGAGTGCAACACTCAGACACAGGCTGTTTATAAGAGCCTTTTCCACACCTTGTTTATTTTTTTCAACTATTATCGATTCCAATGTACCAACTGTCATTGATAATCTCAATTCTGTGTGTTTTTCTTACTTAACTGTTTTCATTCTAGGATACGAGTAATCCTTTGCGATTTTACCGTCTGGAAAACGCGTGCAAAATAAATCACCAGCAAGCTGATGTTTATTAGCTTTTTCGTGTTCTTCTATTTCATGTGCGCCTCCATGCTCAAGAGCGAAATCACGTTACACAATTTCCAAAATGTAAAGTCTTCTTTACTAGATGATTTCACAAATCTAAACAAGACGGCACAATTGTCCATGATTAGAAGCTGAATATTATGAAGATGAGAAACAGTGGTAGAGGTAACTGTTTGCAAATACCAATATGGTGGATAAAGACAGGCATAGTACCCTCGATTTCGAATGAACCAATCATATTGTAGAACTGTATTCCTATATACATGCGAGAGATTTCTATCAGAATGGAACGTAGTACCCGTTCTAAACTGAAAATCGCAAGAAAATATTTATTTTTTTTTTTTTTAATTAAAAAACTTATTTTTGGCACAAAAAAAACGTACAGTTGGCATCTAGTGACTAGAACTAAACTGGCTAAGGCGAGGGGGCATCTCAAAAGGTATGGTAATTCAAGACATTTTCGCTTTCCTAACAGATGAAGGCGAAGTTTACATTTTTTTAGGCGACTTAGTCGCCCACTTCGCCTGGTAGTGTGACCTCTGTATAAGCAAATGTGAGCCAGTGACTAATTTTTTCTGTTTTTCTTTCTTTTTTGAAATGGTTTAGTCAGCAAATTTCTTGATTATTTAATTAATAGGGTCCCCTAGCTTTCAAATGGCAAATTGTATTTCACAGTGACAGCAAAGATTTTTGTTTACACAAGGCTTATGGAGTTGCACCTATAAGGCTTTATAAAGGTAATAAATCTATTAAATGATATGCAACAAATGAACAGGTGTATTGCTACAAAGCATCCAGCATTTTGGCTTTGTTGGTTTCATTCCAGTTTGATGAGAGCCATGTGCATTATTGAAGTGTATTGGCTTCCCTATGGTCTGAGTAGATGAAAATGCAAAAATGAAAGCAAAGCATGCTCAAATTTATGTCTGTGTTAACACTGTGGGCAAGCGAGTTTCAGAGAATACCTGAACTGACACTTAGAGATATCCTCAAGGATGATAAGAAGTTTCACTATTACTTCCAATGAAATCACAACCTCAATATTGTACTAACTGAACAATACCAAAATTGAGTTTTGATCTAGAAAGTTGTCTCGCGAAATAAATGTTGCTAGATTTTTTTTAAAGAAAAGAAATCTTGTCTGGTGTGCATCAACAGTTAGTCTAGCTCCCTGCTACTCTAACTCCTGACTTGGCAGTATACTATTAAATACCAATATGGGAACCAGACAAATCAACAGAACAAAAAGCACTGATGCAATACACAGATGTTTTCGTGTACACATGATGGTTGTTGAAACCAGTTCGAACGAGCTTTCACATCTTGGGCATTTTGAAAATATGTTATTTATACAGCATAACAACTTCATTAGAAAAAGCGTGTTATTAACAGTTATTATCGATGTGATTCTAAAACGAGGATCCAATCATTAAACAGCCCAGTTCCCTAATCCCAACCCCTCCCACCTGCAGTTTTCTCGCTGTAGACAAACGGGATTTTTTAAAAATTTTGTAGATCCGTTGGTAACTTATGCCCGCACTTATAGTGCAGTCTATGTTTGTGGACTCCTTTGTGCACGAGTTACTGAGGGAATGCGATGGAAGCTGGGAATACCGAAATCAATCAAAAGGATGATAAGAATCTTGAACGAAATGATGCTATCGAAACACTTTCTTCAATATTAATATATTTTTATTTGTTTCATTAACACTTTAGCTGGGGCCCCGAGTGGCCGAGTGGTCTAAAGCGCTCACCGTTATGGATCACTGCCATCTCACCTCTGTCTGCGTGAGTTCGAATCTCAGGTTCGGCTAACGTGGGCACGTGAGAAAGCTTGCCAGTAGCTTCTCGTGGGTCGGTGGTTCTTCCCGGGGTTTTCCAGGGTTCTTCCTCCACCAATTATACTGGCCGCCATGTATAGCCTATCTTGTGCTGAAAAATGGCGTTAAACCCTACAACAACAACAACAACAACACTTTAGCTACGACTACCGCATCTAAGCATCACCTGTAAATAGCTCCTGAACCCCACTGACGCATACATGCAGTGTCGATAAGCCTCATTTACTACCCCCGTGTCGCTTATGTGCGCGTAGTTCTGCAGTACTCAAAACCCCCGTGTCGCATCAATGCAGACATGATTGCTAAGTTAACTAAATGTTGATTGGTTGAAAGTACAGATGTTTACATAATTTTCATTATCATAACCAATGAGAGGACTGGTTATTGAACATTTTGATACAAGTTTGAAAGCTGAGAGGTTAAATTTAGATATGCAAGAAGGGCTTTCATGCAATGTACGAAACACGTGTAGTTGAGATAAACAAAAATGGATTCTGATTCAGATATGAGCGAGTTTGAAGGGTTCAGTGCAAGCGATATCAAAGAGTTTAATGGATCATTCTTAGAAAATGGATCAGATATTGATGTTAGTCCCGTTTCAACACTAGATGTAAGTGATTTTGAATCAGATGAGGATTTATTTTGTGGGATTCAAAACAGTTTACATGACTGGGATTTCTTGTATGATGGGATGTAGGAGTATATAAAATGGAAATATATGAATAACAGACACTATACAAGGTAAGCTGTTTTTTATTCCACTGAAATCCAGCAAAAACTAATGAAATAAATGAATATAAATGTAACCATGTTTTTATTGTCAGTTTCTGTAGTCAGCCATGATGATGCTCTAGTATTCAGCCTAGCAAACAGTCTCAGTAACTGATATGATATCACTCAGCAGTAGTGAAACTGCACAATAGCTGTAGTAGCTAAAGGGTTAAAGAAGTATTGTTCAACTTAACCCAATTTCGGTATTCCTGGCTTCCATCACATTCAAATTTCCAGCCAACTGAATGCAGGCCAACAAAACCTGAAACCAGGACCATTTGCTTGTGTGAATTTAAATTTATTAGAACAAAAAAGACATCAGAGTAAGTCACGTCCGACTAAAACATTATTACTTTAATCTGTAGCAAAGCGTTGTTATGGGCTGCCAGGTGTGCAAGATACTCCAGAAAATTTTAATTCTGTTACAATGTTATAGTACAAGTCATATGGGTCATGTATGCACATATAATCATTTTAAATTAAATATAAATTGTTCTTTTAAAATTCAAAGTCTATTCAATCCTGATTATTGAACCTTAAATGTCATCAAGAAACTTCCAGATGAAAATTATCTATCGCTATGGACTTTTCAGACATGATTTTGGTCTTGCATAAGAAAAGCTGAAAAATGTTTAAGTGGGGGGTGTGGGGGTCCTCCCCCAATGTGGGCTCAATCTGGGGGTCAAAGAGGCCAAAGACCCCCGAACAAAAACGCATTTTACAATCATAAAAACTGATCCTGGTGCAACTTATGATCATAATATAAAACAAAATAATCATTTGAAAACCTAATAAACTTACCAAAAATGTTCAACTTGACTTGAATACCATATTTACTGCATGTTTTCAGACATAGTTTTTTTCGGACACAGTTTTTTGGGGGGGGCAAATATAATATTTAAATGCCTTGTAATTTTTGGGACATTGTTCCACTATAATTTTTTCTACAATTTATGTTTTCGGACACAATCTAAGAAGAATTGCTGCTTTGTTTTAAGGTAAAATTCACAGTCTGTTTGCCGTTAATTTAACTGATACAAAGTTCGCTTCATTTCGTCGCCAATTATTTAATGTGATCACGCAATGGATTGGTTGTCAGTGTAGACATCATTACACACGAAACCACTTCAAGCAGGTTGACAGTTATGGCTTTAATTAGAAACCATGACCCCTGCTTTATATCATTAAACAATACATCAGAGAGTCAGTATGGATTAGTAAATTCAATGGTATCATGCAACAAAACAAACTCCTTATCCCTGAGGCATTACGTACCACGGTTTAAATCTAGTTATTGTTCTCCAGGTAATAAACCTCTTTGTAGACGATAAATATTGATTGTGGGTGTAACATCATAGCTGCCAACCCCCAAGTACAAAAATACCGATTCCTTATGACAAAAATACTGATTTTCAGGTCCAAAAACTGATTTTTAAAATTTTCATGCATTATGTAACTACTTTCAACATACACAACCATCAGTAAAGGTAGGACAGTGCCTTACATAATTATTTAATGTCAAAGATGCATGTGTTGCACACTTGCACTTTCTGGACGGGCACATTGTTCCATTCGGGTGCCCATTCAGAAGGTGCATGAGTGCAACACACTCAGACACAGGCTGTTCATAGAAGCCTTTTCCACACCTTATTTTTTTTCTCAGTTATTACTGATTCCATTGTACCAACTGTCATTGATAATCTCTATTCTGTGTGATTTTCTTACTGAACTGTTTTCATTTTAGCATACGAGTAATCCTTTGCGATTTTACCGTCTGAAAAACGCGTGCAAAATAAATCGCCAGCAACACTAGGAACTGAAAGACGAAAGTTCATTTCTAAAAGAAATTTAATAAAACGAATTTCGATCGAATTACATCAAGGTTCTCTCTGGTATTTATATACATCCAAGTTCAGGCTGAGTTGTGTATGATGAAGCAGCAAGCTGATGTTTATTAGCTTTTTCATGCTCTTGTATTTCATTTGCGCCTCCATGCCCAATAGCAAAATCACATGACACAATTTCCAAAACGTAAAGTCTTCTCCTTTACTAGATGATTTCACAAATCTAAACAAGACAGCACAATTGTCCTTTCAGTTGTTTTCTTGTCTTTTCTGGTGAAAATTCTGAATATTCTGCTTTTCTATTCAACAGGTTTAGAAGTTGAATATTACGAAGATGAGACACAGTGGTAGCGGTAACTGTTTGCAAAATCCAATATGGCGGATAAAGACAGGCATGGTACCCTCAATTTCGAATGAACCAATCATATTGTAGAACTGTATTCCTATATACATGTGATACATTTCTTTCAGAATGGAACCGAGTGCCCGTTCTAAACTGAAAATTGCAAGGAAATTTTTTATTATTTTTTTACATTAAAAAACGTATTTTTTGCAAAAAAACCGTACACCCGTATTCAGGTCCAAAATACGGGACAAATACGGAAAAAACGGGGACAGTTGGCAGCTATGCAACATGTTCGGTACATCATGTGCTCTTTTAACGAAATCCAGATGGCTGCCTTTTATTTTCGAACACACCTGTCAAGGATATCCCACAAATTATAGTATCAACGACTATTACCTAGATACCCTGAAATCTCCAACATGCATCAAAACAATCTTTGAGTAGTCGATTGTTTCGAGTCGACAGGGTCTACTTATTTTGAAGCTACCCTCAGCTGGGTGGGAAAAAAAGAAGAGAGAACCACAACAAATAGATCACCTTTATTAAAAAAAATACCAACATATTAATGACTCGTATATTGCAACTTGCTTGTTATTTTTACCCTTCCTAGGCGTGCGTACAACACTCACCCCATATGGAGCCTCTCACCCTTGGTGTTCTAAGATTAGCCATCATACATGTACCGGTATTTCTACTCTCGATACTAAAATGTTTCTGTCATAAATATCTTCAGAATTATAATTCCAAATTTTTTTGATTTAGTTTGTATCAATATCTTAATTACACAGACATAAAGCTTGCGTGCGTTTGTAAGGTAGATTTTACTAATCACTGATTAGTAGAGGATTAAACTGTGAATTGCAAGATTACTAACATGGCAGTTCTTTTCGAAAATACGCACACAATCGTGGCTCTAATACATGTATCTCTAATACATGTATGGCTGTGTTTTCTGGTGGATGGACATGTATCAAATAGACAAAATAGGCAAGAATGCCTGTTTTCATTCATTATCCTTTCCGTGGTGTTAGACAAAATACTTGTTTTACTTCATGGCAGGATGTCGCCATGTGAACTAATGGTAACTTCGTTACGGACGGGGGGGGGGGCACAAATTTATCTTCCACTGTCTGTTTTCGGACACCTAACTAAAGAATTTAATAAGTATTCGGACAACAAAAAAGTAATTATTTTTTGCTGTCCGAAAACATGCCGTAAATACAGTAATTTCACAATATTTATCGTCACATGAATTTGTACTCCAATACTATTGATGCTGAAATTATTTCATGTGCATGTCAGTGTTCGCATTGTAATTAAGTCACATTAATTTGTCAATTTTTGCAGCAAACATATTATACTTCTCTCTTTTCATAACAAATCTGTAAAATAAACCAAGTACATCAACTAGATACAAATAATCCCATACATTCACTTGTCTTTTTCTCCACTGGAGAGAACCTGTTGATATGCCAGTTGAGATCTTTTTGTGGCTTTGGCAAAGATTTCTTTAGCCTTCCTTTTTGTCACCGCTGACTTTTTTGGCTCAAGGTGCAATCATTTCTTTTCCTTCTCAACGAGAGCCTTTTCCTTTCAAGCTAGTGCTTCTATTGGTGACATGCAGTACATATTCTGACAGAGGGCAACATCTGTTCTCTCATGTAAGAAATCTTCTTATAGTAATTAACTGCACTTTTTCCAGACGCTTTCTGAGCTTCAATTTTTCCGTATGCAGCTTCTTTTGTAGGTGCTGTTCCAACTGCGATTACCATTAATTCAGATCTTTCTTGCAATGGTCACAAAATGCCAGTCCTCTAGCATTCAGTTTTCTTATAAACAGACCAACTAAATTACCGTCAACTTTTCGCTCCAGCCATTCCCATTTCCATACGGTTTTTATACCTTTATCTAAACTTTTCGTGCCATGGTTTGCAAGCATGCTTCTTCTTTCCATTGCCATCAGTTTCCATTACACGAAGATTCATTGGATGAATTTAAACTTTTGACCAATCAGAATACTCTTTACGGGAACGAATACTTTACAAGGGTCGTTGCTGAATGGTACCTTGCCATTTGGATTCCAAGTCACACGACTACACAAATCTCATGACCCACATGTCAATGACATCAGAGTTCAAATAGTCATGTGATATCAACAATTAACCATTTCTAATGTTGCAGTAGTAAAACAAATCGAACATATAAATGAAAGTCACATAATATTTATAGAAAAATAAAAGAACAAACTTCTAAAGATATTTATTCTGGAAACAATGACCAGAAATCTGTAAATGTTGCAGCAGCCTGAAAAAAAAACAACATTCAACAAGCAGAGCTTGACACGTGCTTAGTACTTGAAGAATCTGGTTTTCTCCACCTTGCTGCGATACCGACAGGTTTCTAGTCGTTCTCAGAACAAATATGTTGAGAATTAAGTGTGCATTATATTTATGTACAAGTATTATACGACTTTTAATTAATCATTTCAAATTCTATGTACAACAACTTTTGAAATGGTTTACTGTTGATATCATGTGATTATTGGACCTCTGATGTCATTGACATGTACGTTACGAGATTTGTGTAGTCATGTGACTCGGAATGCAAATGGCGAGTTCCAGGTCAAATTTCATCAGCGGTATAGTTGCATGTCGTCTCTCAGCAGATTAACGACATAACGAATGCTACACTCGCTATTCTAAGAAAATAAATCATAATCCTATTGATTTCATGCAGGTATATCTCGATGAAAGGTTGTTAAAGTTTGCTAGGCTGGCTAGTAAGCAGCTACCCTATGCCGACGCCAAATGGTGTCGGTGAATTCCAACTTTTCGATAGGAAATGGACTCTAACCATACACCCCAACATAGTCCTACAACGCAAGCCCCATCACCCCGATATTTTTCTTCTGGGTGGGTGATGGGTCTTACTGCCTAACTACCAGCACTGTGTAGCATGTTTTGATGTCGACTAACTGTAACAAAAGTCAAATTTTCTGGAATATCACGCGCAACTGGCAACCAATAACGACACTTTTCTACAAGTTATAATGTTTTTGTCAGATTTTACTTACCCTGATGTTATTTCTCTAATAAATTCAAATTCTCACAAAAGAAATGGACCTGTTTTCAAGTTTCGTTGGCCTGCATTTCAGTTGGCTGGAAAGCGATGAAAGCCGGGAATTACGAAATTGGGTTAGGTTGAAATATTATTCTTTAACGAAACGAATAAAAAATATATTATGCCTATTGGAACTATAAGTAACATTTCGTTTCGTTAAAGAAATATATCCCCCACATAAACCTACTTGAACACATTTCGGCATACCTCAACTACCGTTGCATTGCAACAAACTCAAATGTATGTGAACGAACATGAAAATGCGTTCATTTACTTGTGTCATATTTTGATTCCACCAGTATAAAGACAGCACAGTAATTATATTAATTACACATAAATTAGTGGAAGAGTGTTGATATAGGCTGCCAGGTGTGTGAGATATTCCTGAAACTTTGACTACTCGTTCCGTTGGGTTGTAAGCAGTGTTTTATAAACCCATGAGCCATACGTCAAAAACGCAGACTTTTCCGATCTGACGCACAAAAATCGTCGCCGGTAAGTAAATTTACACACCCCAATGTTATGTTTTGCTGATTAACAAAAAATAAAGGTTTGGTCTAAAAATCATCAATGTTACTTAAACTGACGCACCCCAATATTATGTGTTGCTGATTAATACAAAATTAAGGTTTGGTCTAACTACCTTAATGGCTAGATTACAGCACTCCCAAACAGGGAAAACAAGTGCACATCTGTTTCTTACGCTAATGTTATCATAATACATAGGGTTACGACGAGTGTTGAGCTTTTGGAGATGACCTTATATGACCTGTAACTGTCACATCATTTGTAGCAAAAGGATGTTAGAACCGTATAATCACCCCACCCAAGAATGAGGCGGAAAATAAACACGTGATTTTAAAGTGATTCTCGTGAGAAACTATTATTTTATGCGCACCTTTGTCACGCAACGAAGCAACAATTTCCAATCGCTCAATTGTATGCCTTACATTGTTCCAAGATACTATCAGCGTTAGACTGAAAATGGCGTCCAAGGCAAAAAAATTAAAATAGATCCGAAACAAATGAAATTATCCTGTGGACCACGTTTATGACCGACCGATGATAATAATATTGTTATCGAACCAGTGGAGCCTTCATCCTCCAAAGATGAGGTAACAGTTACTCGTAAAATAAAACGTAATTTGTGCAGCAATGGTTGAAAACACAGCTGGCTACGTTTTCAAAAAGAAGTTAAGTCGAGTGAAGAATGTGACAGTGAAGACACCTTGATGCTTTGCCATATATGTACAGAGGCTTAAAAAAGTTCCATGACCAAATGTGCAAAAAAAACAATAACTTTCAGAACAGTACACTGGCAAGGCATGCTGGGTTGCCAGAACACAAACTGCTGATTGAAGGTCGACAACACCAGGCAGATTTGAATGCAGGTTTACAAAAACATTCTTCCAAACAAGACATAGCAGTGAAAGTGCTACTTAAGCGTGTACATTGGCCGAGTATAGAAAACATCCCTTTTTTGAAATGCAAATATCTTCTTAATACACGACTTAACGGCTGAAGAAACTGATGTCACTGGCATTTAGAAGAGTTCTGCCAATCAGTATGACTCGGCTACCACCTGTTCAGAGTTATTGGAAAGCCTATCAAATGTTGTTGAGAATAATATTATACGTGACCTGCAAAATTCATCATTTGTGACAGCAATGACACAGACACCAATAAACGCCTTGTCATATATGCTCAGATTATTTCTGATCACATAAAACCATCAAAAAGACTATTTTAACAATATAATTATTTTTTAAAAAACTACTGAAAACTGATCATCGGCGTGAATAAGACTCATAGGTTTTGGATTTTGACTTAATCTTTTTTGCCTTGATGAGTCAAATGACTTACATGAAGCCATTTGTAGATAAAACACTGTGTAAGACGTAGCACTTAAACAAAAAGAACATAAATGTCCAAATATCAAAAATGGGGTGGCAAGGGTCAGAGTAAACTCGGACTAAAAGATACATAGAATCAAATTCTACAAAATGACACCTATTACTGAATTAGTCGGTGTTGAATGCCTACATGACCCATGTGACTTGTACTATAGTCGACATCAAAACACGTTACACTGGGCCGTTATTCAGGCAGCAAGACCTCGACGCCCAAAGCATAGACATCAGGGTCGAGGTCTTACATTGTAGAACTAGTCAGTCAGGTTAAAAATTACACATCAATAAATGAACAAAGTTATGTACACTTTTTATCACATTAAATATTTCAGTTATTAAATTCTGAAGGTATATTCAGAATAGACTCTAGAGAACCAAGGTCGAGTACTCCAGAACTTACCATTTCCTCGGAATGTACATATCCACGAAGTTACCTGCGTCGTCCTGCATATTTTCTCTTTTTTAGGTATGTCTGTAAAATAAAATGAACTGTGTAAAGACGAGGGAAAATTATAATTAGAAGAGATATCTACTATTTCCTTTTGTAGAAAAAAAACAACCATGCCTTCCAAAATCGATGGCAGCCGTAAGAGGGCGCTACATCGAGAACAGACTGGTCTCATTAATATCTTTCTAACAAGCTTTATCAATAGCACTCAAATGTAAACCAGTCGATTAATCTAGTCTGGTGCCATGCTTTCTAAGAATCCGGGTCAAAACGGACTGGTACGAAAAATGGCCCACGACCAAAACGGACTAGTGCTTAAAAAGGCCCGGTCCAAAATGGCCGGACCCAAAAAGGCCCATTTATTTGTCAATTACTAATTACTAGTATCATGTGTACTAAAAGTAACTTAATAAGTAAATATCAAATCCCTGTTTTACTGTGAAATATCTGTAACTAATGTGCAGAAGAGAATCATTGTGCAGTATGTCACAATCGTACGTGAGTGATCATGAAGTTAATTGCGACACGCTACTACTTGTTCTTTATAAAATGAACAAAGAAGAAAATAACGCAAGTTACTGAATGTGAGAAAGTTCAAATAAGGCAAATACTAATTGTGAAAAATAAACATTCGAAGTAAAGCGAATCAATAATATCTTTATTATACTACTGAATACGAGTTAGTGTAACCCATGTGTGGCTTGTGCATGTAAACTTAATCATGGTAATCCCTTAATTAAGTAACGACGATTCCATTAATGATGGATAAATATTTTCATTTACGAAGACTATTGACTCTTTTCCTGTTTCGCATACATAGCAGCTGGCAATCCTACAACTCTCAGGAGCGTCTCATTTCTGAAATCAACCGCTCCTACGAAAATGGCACCAAGGTCAAAAATAATAAACCGAGGCCTCTAACCGGGTTGGAGCAAATCTGGTTATTTTCCTCTTGACCTTTGCGTGTCAAATTTTTATGAGTCCTCGTTCTTGACCCGAGTTATCCACTGTTGGTCCTAGCCCTCCCCCCTCCCCCCGTTGCCCTGTGCCTTGATAGAGTAAAGGGTGTTAACGAAAAAAAAAAAAAAAAGTAGCGGTCAGGTGATAGTTCTCTCAACCAAAAATCTGATCGAGACCTATGCGATACTTCAGTCTGGGGTCATGTAAATTTATCGTAATAAATCCATGAGGAATCACTTGTGCCTGTGAGGAGAAGTTTTTAAACTTAATCATATCCACGTCCCCTGAACTCCAAGTCTGGTGGATGTTTCTTAACGTATGTGTATCAACGCCATTCAAGACAACCAGAAGACTGCATCTATCTCTAATCACTTTAGGCATTTGCACATATCGGTGAGTAGCAGATATATTGTTTTTGATCTTGGTGCCATTTTCGTAGGAGGGGTTGCCTTCAGAAATGGGACGCTCCTGAGAGTTGTAGGATTCGCCCCTCCCCGCCTCCCCCCCCCCCTTACATTCAATATTTCGGTGTTTCTGGTAACCGCATCCAGTATCGTTAATACATGTATGTGCGTGGTTTATTTTTTGGTATAATTTAAGCTTTAAATAGATGTTGCTATATTGTGTATCTTGTAGGCACCGTTATTGCGCTGTGGTTGCAATGAAGGTCAAGTCAAAATTAGAAAAGATTAAAGGGTTATTTTTTTAAAAGAAGTTGTTACGGTGGGATAGAGAAACAAGAAGAAAAGGTATAATGTCTAACTAGCATTAGCAACAAAAGACAAAATAACACTAACGCAATTTCTGATTTATAAATCTATTAACAATAACAACAATTAGTGATAATACATGAATATTAAATTCTAATATCAAATTCTACACATATACCTTACACTACAACAATATTGCACGTCATGGCTGTCAAATAAATTTAACAGTACAATATGGTATGCAATTCTAGAATAAATAACTACAAAAACATGCATATATAGATATTCACTTTTCAACAAGAAACCTTAAAACACAACAAAATTGCACAAAATGGCTGTCAAGGTTAATAGTACGATATAGGATGCAATCCTAGAATAACAGCAGCATATAAACGCTGAACTATCTAAGCATGCATGTTATAAGAATATGCATACATAAATATTCACTGTTCAACAAGAAATATTACACAACAACAAAATTGCACACAATGGCTGTCAAAGTTAACATTACAATTTAGGATGCATTCCTAAAATAACAGCACACACTTATACATAATGTCCATGCCTTTGTTTTCCTAGTGTAGAGCACAAGACGTATAAAGGCTGGGTAGAAAAGAATGTTGAAACAGTGTTACAACTCAAGCAGCAGAGAGGGTGGACCCTACAACTTTTTCCGAGGGTCCGTTAGCAAAAAGGTTCCTACGAAGGGCTAAAATAAGGTCAATAACGCTAAACCGAATCCACTAACCGAGCATATTTCAACAACAAAAATCGACGGGGTTAGTTTGATTTTGTTACTCGTTCGTTGACCTATTTTTGTTTCAAATTTTAGGCGTGTTTTGTTTGCGTCTCACACTCATTTTTTTTTTTTTTTTTT
>JAECUM010032028.1:0-28748 GCA_016617855.1 Megalonaias nervosa
AGAGAGAGAGAGAGAAAGTTTTAAAGTCAAACCAACCAGAGGCACAGAGAGAGAGAGAGAGTTTTAAAGTCAAACCGACCAGAGAGGCAGAGAGAGAGAGAGAGAGTTTTAAAGTCAAACCGACCAGAGCCAGAGAGAGAGAGAGAGAGAGAGACAGAGACAGAGACAGAGACAGAGAGAGACAGACAGAGAGAGAGAGAGTAAAGCAGAATAATGACTTAGATCAACTGTCATTTCGCTTAGTTTCTATTCCACATTAATTTCCTTGCTCCGGTATGTGGTGGCTAAGCGTTCATGTGAATGGCGTAGCTAACCAAGTGTTTAATGTGCTCAACTTTCATCACTAAAACCATTTTTCATGTTTAAATCATAAGTGTGTATTATATTGATTTAATTAATGTCAAGAAAAATAGAAACTAAAAGAGAAAACAATCAACTTATCAATATGCAAAAGTGATTGTGAATAGCCACAAAGGGCATAGAAATACATTTTGTAGAGGACACACTCGGGTGATGTGAGGAGTTCATTCCCTCGGTCAATATACAGCTGCCTGTAGTAAATCTCAACTCAGTTCAAAGGGCAAATATATGTATTTGTATGTGATATAATAAAATATATGTATAGTATGTACGCTGTATCAATGATATACCACTAGTTCTATAAACTTTTCATTAAAATGAAACTTGGCAAGTTTTGTTTACTTTTAATGAAATATTTATACATCTCGTGGTATATCATTGATACAGCGTACATACTATACATATATTCTATATTTATTAATATTTTTATTATGTATAATGCAATTTTTTTTAAAAAATAATGTATTGCACCTTGATATATTATTGGCGAATGTTCAATATTTCATCAGAACTCATATAATAAAAAATTACAGTGTGCATAATACTTATAACCATAAAATAAATAAGTATTTTATAAATAATTAATCATAATCTATTTAAAATTAATTTTAAAATGCCCTTTTATTTTTAAAGAATTAGTAAACTTATTTTTACGATATTAGTTTACACTTTCACTATTTAAGTTATTCAGTAAATTAGAATAATATAAAAATATTCTTAACTAATTGTAAACAGGGGACATAATTCAAATAAACAAATTTTTTCCAATAGGTTTCCTTTAGCAGACATTCCATCTCAGAACTGGCTATAACAATAGGTTGAAAGGAGAAATCTTGCAAAGTATGGGAACTGTTGTTAAAATGTGCGGCAACATGAGATGAAAATGATTAATTGATATAATTTTTTATTTCTGGTCTATGTTGGTTCATATGTTTAGATATTTGTTGACTGGTTTGTCAAATATATTGGATGCCACATTTTTTGCATGTGATCAAATAAATAACATTTGATGTTGCACAGTTAGTATCACAATGCATATTAAATGTTTCTTTCGTATTATCACTATTGAAAAAGTATTTTCATTAATAAAAGAACAGTGTGAACATCTAGGTCTGATACATTTAGTTGATGATCCCTTTTTATATGATGTTTTATCTAGTTTAGAATTAATCAGGAAATCTTTAAGATATTTAGTCCTTTTATAAGCAAGTGTGGGTTTGCTATCATGTAGCAATTTAACACTTGCTTTACATGATAATTTTAATAAATCCCAATATTTATTGATAATCTTACCAATATTAGGCTAACTTGGATTATATTCAATAACAAAAGGAATGATATCTTCATTTCTATATTTGATTTTACATTGTAATGATTCAAGTTGTGTAAGAGAAGATACTTTTTGGAAAGCAGTATTAATTATGTCAATAGGGTAATTTCTATTAAAAAATGTTGACCTAACTCTGTCAAAGATGATTTAAAAACAGTGTCATCCGAAATAATTATTCTATATCTTTTTGCTTGACTATATGGTATCCCATTTTTACATGATTGAGGATGACATGAAGAATATTCAACATTTTAATGAATATTTGTGTTTTTAACATGAACCATGGTAGTGATGTCATTTTCATTTTCACGACTTCTACATCCAAAACTGATACTTTAGTTTTAGACACAATGAATGTAAATTTTATTGTTGGATGTAATTTCTTTAAAAAAAAAGTCTATAAAATAATAAAGGTCTTCTAACGTATAACTCCAAACCATAAAGATATTGTCTAAAAATCTTAACCAAACATCTGGTTTTAATAGGCATATGTTTAGGAAGTCATTTTCTAATTCCCCCATAAATAAGATGCATAAGGTGCCATAGGACTACCCATTGCTGTTCCCAACTTTTGTAGATAGTTTGTAATACCAAATTGAAAAAAGTTATTTTCTGCACAACTATTATCAAATCACAAGCATGTTCTTTTGATAGTTTATATGTACTGTATATTCGATTTCTTCAAGATAATATTTACACGCTTTGATACCATCATTGTGCGGTATATTCATGTACAGTGAAACTACATCAAGTGTAACTAGGAATGAATTTTCAGTTAGTTTCGGTAAAGATTTCAATTTGGTAATGAAATCAAAATTGTCTTTGACATATAAAGGTAGTGATTTCATCAGTGTTTGTAAAATATGATCAATATACTGCGATATATTATTTGTAATTGAGTTACTTGTAGAAATAATGGGTATACCTGGATACCTTAGTAGTGACTTATCAACTGTTTTATGTATTTTGGGTAGAATATAAAACTGAGGTGTGCATATTATATTCGGGAAGATATCTAGTTCATCATATACTGAGCAATTGGTTATAGAGATTTCATTAATACATTTGCTTATTTTTGCTTTAATTTCTTCAGAAGGATTATAGGAAAGTTTTATATAATATAATTCATGATTTAATTGTCTTTCTACTTCTTTAATATAATCCTCCTTATTCATTATTACTATGGTGCTAGACTTATCAGCATTTATAATCTACTACTTTCGTCTTGTGATAAGGTACGCAAAGAATTTAGTTCTTCTTTAGATATGTTTGTAAAATGTCTTCTTTAGGACTGCTATTTAAAATTTCTTGTTGGGTTGCTTCAATGTAAAATTCGAGACAAATATCTTGTCCACTAGAAGGTATAAATGATGATTCTTTTTTATCGAAAAAGGGCTTATTTTGTAGATGAAAACTACTTTCATACTGTGAATATGTACATGATTGTGAGAAAAATTCTTTTAATTTTAATGATCTTGTATATTTAAAAAATGCTTCTGCTAAATTAATATTGTCATGCACTTTGGTTCTCAGACAATATGATAACCCCTTACCTAGAAGAATGTAATCATTATTAGCTAGAATTTGCTTAGAAAGGTTTAACACAGTTTCTTTTCCTCTTTTGATTTCCTTTTTTCTTTTCTTTCCTCCATCTGTTCCTGTTTTGTATTCTCATGAATCTCCTATTCTTTCTTCTGTTTGTATTGTCTGCAACAGATCCTTTATGGTTTCCATTTGAGTTTTTATTGTTGCTATTACAGTTATGTTGGATTCCTGCGCAATTTTCTCCACCCCATTTTTTACTGCATCAGCATAGGTTGCATTTTGTGTGCCTGGGGCTATTAAGTTTTTTGACTGATCATTCATGGAATTTTTTTGCATGGGTCTATTATTTTTTTCTGTGTGATTTGGTTGATAGGTTCTTCTTGATGTTGGCGATGGTTGTTCCATTTCATTTTCATTTCTTGGTCGTAGTTTATTCCTTGTGTGATTCTTAGTTCCTGCACGTTTATTTTTGACATTTATGAAGTTAATTTCCTCTGCTGATTCCTTTGGTTGTTGAATATATCTTTTTGATTTATCTCTGGTAATTTTCGATGATGATGTATCTTGTTGTCTTGGAAAATTGTTTTTCTCTCTTTGTAAATTCTGTAACTTTTTAAGCTGACTTGACAATAGTTCGTCTTTTTTAGATTCCGGTTTTTTTAATGTTCATTATCAAAAATGCCATTATTGCCTATTATCAAAGTTTTTAGTTCATCTTTATGTTCTTCTAGTTCTTTGCCTATCTTGATTCTTCTTCTTTGATGTTCTTCCTTTAGTCTTTCACATATTTCCAACAATACTTTTTCCAAGAGGGAGTCAATAGATTCTTGAAACTTCTTTGATGCTGTGTCATTCCCAACATGAATTTTTAGTTTTGAATGTAATCCCTTTGGTACAAGACTGTCTTCCAGACAATTTTCAAGAAAGCGTGCATGTAATCCATTTTTCATCTGTTTCTCTGCTAATTTTTCCATTGTTATTTTTTAAATACGTCATTCTACTGCTAATCCGTGGATCATATGTTGATGCCATGGTGTTGTCAAGGTTTTCTTGATAAATGATAAAATAAACAACACCGACACATAGAAATAAAGTGAATAAAGCAAAACCGGTCACACATTCTACATGAAGGTGCTGTTTATTTTATCATATATAAACATATATACTCAACACTACTTTTAACAATTTCAAAGTACATAACTATGGCCATAGTTAGACTTACACAACCATGTACTGAATAATCACAACACCCATTGCCTCATTCTTAAAGGCACGCTAACATGGTCATTCACACATATACATCTAAACTTAAGATGGAAGTTAACTTTGACATAAACCATAATGAAGAAAAGTTTATTTGGTGCGGTATAATTTGTTGCATTATATTAGATCTTAAAAGGTCTTATTTCCTTTTCAAAGACCTTCCAAATGTAGTTGGTTCTCTTTAAAAATTGGAAGTTTTCCTTCGTGCCATCATATGTAAAAGATCATCCATGTGCCTCACTCACTCATTATGCTAACATTTGTTATTCTAACCTTGAACATTTTTCTTTTCTCATATGATTAAAATTGATCACGTATGCAAATCTAAATTTTATATAAGTTTCAAAGCATTCTCATAGTTTCCTGAATATATACTATCCATCACAAATTTGAAAACTCCCAATAGAATCATAAAACATCATTCATTATAAATTTAATCCTATCCGTTTATAGAACACGGATTATTCTGATAATAATTACACAACTGTCCTTTAAAATGTATGACTAAAATATTTCACCATCGATGTAGTATTCAACAAAAAAAGATTTATTATTTATGAATAATCACCCTTAATTCATAAAATTTTCCATAATTTGCACAAGGAATGTTAAATGTTTTGTACATAGTATATTATCGAGTACATCACCAGTGCCTACAATATACCATTGATTTTCATACAAACCTGAATTTTGTTCAATGTATTGCTTCTGATAAAAAGGTTTACCTCAAAACAGTCTCAAATAAAACTGAAAATTCCACAGTAAAAAGAATGTGTAAATTAAAGAAGTAATGTTTGTAACATATTTTGAAGAAAAGTATTGGATATTTGTTTAGGACTACTTGTTATCATTTCACAAAGAACTTTTTTCCAATGTCCATTTAGCATTCGATTGGAAAGATGGCCATCTTATTATTAATAGTAACATTAATAAAAACAAAAACATTCCATATGGCAGGAATAGGAAACTTCCTACAGTCACAGCCAATCAATAATGAGATTCATGTGCAAGAATTTCATAGAAAGTCATATGTTAACATGCTGACATTTGAAAAATATTAACCTGCAAACACTCTATGTAAAATGTACATATTTGGCAATCTGGCAGGGTGAATGCAATACTTTAGATAAAAAAAAACTAGCAAATCAAGTTTTAAAATGCAGATAAAATTAAAATAAAACAAAATATGAAATAACATTTGAATGTTTTACAATATAAACAACAAATAAAAGACTTATAAAGTTTAGATCTGAAACATGTAAAACGATTACCATAGACTGTCAATGCTATATTCATGTGTACCAAATGGTAAAAATCAAAGGCAATTTAGAAATATTTGAGAGATACTACATAAATATACCCCCCCCCAAAAAAAAAAAAAAATGAAAGTGAAAATTTAGAATGTAGGCAGGGCATGTGGGGGCTGTTATTAGATTTTAAGAGTGAATATTTTACTGCAACTGATCGGAAAGATTGACAAAGCTATCTAAAACTATCATCATGATGCAAATAAAAAGCCGCATATCGATGAAAAATACATTAATTCATTCATTGATGCCATTACACCTGAGCACACGCGTGTACGCAGCAAACTGCATCAGTTGTTTCAAAGTTTCATACGAGAATATCACAATGACGATCTAAAGCAGCAAATCATTGAAACAATACAGCATCTAAATCAGGTTGTATCCAACCTCAAATGTATCAGTTGGGTTATTATTGAACACGTTATTGCTACTGGTAATGATTTCATCTTTGATTTACCTCCTTCTATGGTGATGATTAAGAAGCTGTTTCTTGGACATTATGCGATCACAGAAGCAGAATTACCAACATTCATATTACCAGGATTCAACTCTGATGAGTTGACAAAAACTGTCAGTGATATGACTCATGAATATTTTCCAGCAATAGTAGAAATCACGGAGAAAAATATTCCCTCCTCCAGGTGTTCTCAAACATAACAATGACCCAGATGGCAGTGGTCATCATGTATCACCATGTGTTGTCAATATCGCATCAATGAAACCAGTCAATCTGGTGTGTGATGAGAACGATGGCAGCTACCAGACCCAGTCCTTGTCTTCAGACAAGGGGTCTGGAGTAGATCTTGAAAGATCCAGGCAGGCACAGCAAGGATATATCTTGCACTCATTTACTCCTGAAGTTCCACCTGGATTTTTAATTGTGTCAGTACCTGTTAATCTGATTTATCTGAGATGTCATAATCTGCTGTTGTCATGGATACATTTCAGGCTTACTGACCAGCACGGACACCTTCTTGAGTTGTGAGATGAATCTCCAGTGATAAGTGTGTATGTGAGATCCTGACAATAATCAGGGAGTAAAGAAAAAATCCCGCCCAGGTATGCCAGAATCAGACTTGGGGCCATGGAACCTTACAACGATAATGAAAAAATAAATTATATTTGTGCACTATTATATAATGTACAAACACACGAGACTTTTTATATACAACAAAGCGGAGCTCGAAAGTGCTGTCAAAACAATCTTGATGCTTCCCCCTGCATCACATGAAGCAGAAAAATTTAGTGTTAATGTACTTATTAATGATTATGGCAATGAGAAATTTTTTTAAGGCAGGAACAGTTAAATGAGCTGCAACGAGAACATGTTATTACAGCTGTATGTGATAAGGATCAAATTCTGAATTACACACATTCTTGCCTTAAACTGTCCAAGTTACAGGAAATACTTTATGGGTTGTTTGAAACAAGGTAACTACCCAACCAAAAACAAATTTTCCAACAAAAAAACTAAATATAAAAAAATTACTACAAACACTGCCGATAATAGTCAAAACACATGGTCACAACTTTCACTTTCCCAATCCGATTGTTTACAATCATACATAATTTTTTTCAACTATCTTACACACACTATTGGTGTTACAACCTTCACTTTCACAATTCGATTGTTTACAATTCAATTGTTTACAACTGGACATAATTTTTTTTCAACTGTCTTGCATGCACACTCGCAATCTTTTTTGTTTCATATTCTTGAGACAACTCTGATCTAATTTTCTCAATTGCCTGTGTGAGTGGAACGAATTGCTCAACTTGCATATCATCACATACACAAGCTAACGATTGTGTCATTGCCTGCTGTAGTAATTTCATAAACCTGTATTCAGCTGCTAGTGTGTAATTTCCTTCAGATTTTCGTTCTTGTATTATTTCAAAATCATTTGTGATTTTCTCAGGATCAAGTTGATCAGAAAGTTGTATATACGAGGTATGGTCATGTAATTTTTTAATTGCAGAAATAATCGCATTAATATTTTCAGAATTCATTATATAATAAAAATATTACTTTAATTACATGTTGTTTTAAGTAGCAAAATAGTAAGAGCTAAACAATTTGCCGTTCCATGGGGTCCTTTCATGAGGTACCCTTCAATGAGGCTTATTCTTTCTGCCAGTTTTATTTTGCCATTCCATGGGGTCCCTTCTCATTTTGCCAGTTTTATTTTGCCGTTCCATGGGGTCCCGTCATGGGATACCCTTCAATGAGGCTATTTTTATTTCTGGTTGACAGTTCTTTGCTGTCCTTTTATGGGGTACCCTTCAATGAGGTTAATTTTATTACTGGCTATCTCCACTTGTGGAGGGGCTCATCACTCTTACTGTCTATGTTTGGTGGCTCCTGTTTTCCATGCAAGCAATTTCTATGATCAACAGAATTTTTTTTTATGCACACCTCCCCTCCCCCAATCAAACCCCGTGGAGTGCAAAATAAGCACCCACCATGTGTTTGACATGGTGGGTAGGTGTATATGAAGTTTTAATCATGATTATATTTTTCTGCTTTATTTCAAGCTTGGGCTGAAGCCCCCAATTATTAAATGCATTTTTCTTGCAACCGTTGACAAATTTGTCAGTCACGGGATTGGAACACACACACGCGTGGATGTCGAGAGTGAAAATCCACATCACTAACCACCTGGCTATGGAGCCTTCCTACTACTATATGTTTCAAAAATTATTATGATGTCAATATTACCTGGAAATCTAAAAAGAGCTTGACTGGATTACATCCAAGGGGGTGTGGCTTATTTTTATCTTTGTCAAAGCTTGCCCGCGTCCTTTGACAAAGTCAAGAGACAAAGTCCTTGTCTTTAGACAAGGGGTGTAACACACAGGGGGATAATGTTTTTAAAGAAATACAGAAACCACCAAAAAAATTAATATGATTGTGAACCCCTTGACAAGTGGAGGCTATCACAGGATAGTATTACTTCGTGGGGAAAACCCCATTAGCCTCCGTGACAGATACAAGCGAGGCTACTGTTTAATCTTTGGGCAGATCTGCCTGCAGTTATCTCCCTTCACCAAGTTTTACTCAGAAGTGAGATACTGAAATATTATTTTTTGTATTTCTTTGAAAATGTTGCGTTGATTATATTACCTGCGACATGTTGTACCGAAGCCCATCAAATATTGAAATATTTACTAGCTGCTTATGTTGATGGAAATATTATTTCTTCACCTGTTTGTGGATTTACAGATTTAACTGGTCTTGGATGATTATTATTTTTTCCAATATCTCCCTGTTCACAATTCTGACTGTGTAATAACCTGAAGATTATTCAAAGAATTATCAAATTTCTGACTGTTAATATGATCAGTCACAAAACCATCCCTGATCAAACAATTAAAACATTCATCAGCAAATCTATGAGTGGTATTTTTTTTAACACTGAACATGAGATAACCAGCATTAGTGACACAACTGACAGGTTTTTTTGAGTCAGCACTTTCTGATGATACCAGCATGAGATGCCTCACAGTTCTTGATGACGGGATGCATTACAAATTCATTGACGTTATTTCCGCGCTCCATTTCTATAGCATATATCACATGTCTAAATTATAATTTTATTACTGGAAAAAATATGTGGGATTGCTATCTGCTGACTTCAATAGATCCCAAAAATCTTGCAAGATAATCTCCAGCATTTTTTATAGGAGATTCAACGCCATCATTTTTTTATCATAATACCATTTCAAAGCTCTGTATTTACTGCCTCCACAGTCTACACACAATTGCGTTTCCCCCCAACAACGTTGTTACACTTCAAACATGGCTTTGGTCTTTGACTCCCTCATCACACACTCTGCTGGTGGTCTCCACACACAAGCCTTATTACAAGGAGTTGTAGATCCAATCATCAACTACTTGCAACTATTTTTTTGCTCAAATCATTGTATATTATAAATTGAAGTTTGATTTAAATGTATATTTGCCTTAATTATAACATGGATGAATTTACAAGATTATCTGCAATCAAACCCTCTCAAGCTAGATTCGATCTTGACAGAATAACCCGACTTGCCGAGATAAGCTCTGGTTGGTGTTGATTCGACAAATCAGACTCTAATCATCATATCTGTGAAGCCAAGAGAGAGTTTTGTAACAATGGTGCAGCTCATGTGTGGTCAACATTCTGAATTAGGCAAGACGATAAACCCCAGATTGATGCTACAATGAATGACCAGCGAGCAAGGACAATCATTAATATCTCGAAGAGCAAAGATACCTTTTTAGAATAAAATTTATCGTAGTGACAGATGCCGCTGACGTAACCTGGATTATCCAAGAAAAACGTGACCCTGTTTGAGAATCACACAGCGCTGGGTGTGTTGTCACATTTAGTAAAAATTCCAAACCAGGAATAATGACTGGTATCAACAAACCATATTATGAGCGAGCATACCCTGTTGACAGCAGTTGTTTTTGTGATATATCTGCTGAATGATAAGCCTAGCATTGATGATCTTTGACTGATGGGAGTTTCAACCTTGAATTGTGTTGCTGAAAGAGTTATAGAACATTTCACAATCGCGATACATGGAAATGGTTTAATGGATCTGAGACGCAAAACAATAAATGATTGGGCCGAGTGCGTTAAAGAAAATGGAGCTACAATCAAAGACGTTGCTGAGTTGGAAAAAAATTAAAATTTCCAATATTGGGGAAGACACTAATCAATGAGATTTTGTATGAATCAAAATATAAATCAAAGGGAGCTTCGATAGAGATCTTTGATCATAACTCACATGCGTGGATGTTAGAAGTAACATTATTTCCACGAACTCTGTTAAATTTTATGATGATGATATGTTTGATTTTATCAGAAATATCAGTAAGAGTGACCCTGTATCTGTTCGGTTGTTCCGAAGTTCCGAGTATAGTTATTATGATCAGTTTGTATGACCTAATGGAGATATTTATCATACAGAATCTCTTCATGGCAAGATGACAGAGATTGTGTTAAAATACACAAACGATGCTAGTATTATTGAACAATTACTCAGTAATTGCTTCATCATTCTGTCAGTTGCTGCTCACTTTGCTCAGGACGAAAATTCATGGAGGCCAACACTGTTGCAATTATTGAAGATATACAATGCATTTGTGTCGAATATGGACATGGCGGATTGTGGAATACTAAATACGATTATAAGGATATTATCTCAGTTGATATGGTTGCATGTTATCCTGGAAGTTTTCTTGGAATGGGAGAGTGTTCTGAGTATTTTAAAAGATTTGGACATCCAACACACGAGATGACTCGAGTTGCGATAAATGGATCCTTGCCAGACTTTGACTTAACTGGATTCGCATATATTGAGTCATTCAAGTTTGCATCGGAAAACCTTCTTCCGGTTGTCGCTGTTTGGTTTGGTCATCATTTTAATAAATGTGGTTAGACTCCAATAGTTTTATTATCATATATGCTTAATGCAAAGATATTGATATCGTTAACCATGAGTGAAGCAATAATATCATATCATCCACAAAAACAAATCTGGCTACCAAAACCCCCTGACAATGCCAGGACTGTTGATGTCAGAGACAAGAGCGACGAAGATGTCAGTTAAGATATCAGAGACTATGAAATTAAACTTGCAAAAGTTCTTGGCAGAAAAATAATTGGGAAATTTACACAAGGAGGATCATATGATCATAAATGACATTGTAGAAGATTAATTATCGACTATGCTGAGCTCAATTTCAAAATTGCTGATACAACGGAGAAAAATATATTTGTAAATTGAAATAATGTTAACTTATTGGACAGAGCCAAATTAGGAACAAATGTGAGCTACATTGATGGTGACTCACCACAGTTTACTCATTTAAGATCTTCAATGTTAGCGTATGTTTTGATAAACTTATTATTGGTGATAAACAGATTTCCTGATACTGCGGTTAGAGTCACCACAGATTCATGTTATATCAGGAAAACAATGCTGGATTGCTAAATGAATTACATATCGTCATTGATGCATCGAGGGGCGAATGGAGAACAAAAAGAGAACAAATATTCAGTTATTCTGAAACCACTGATTATGGATCTGAGGAAATATATTACAAAAATAGTCAAATGTCACAAGCATCATCAGCACCATTGGTATATGATCATGTGGCCAGACATAAAACTGTTTATCTAAAAGGACCTGGCAGTTCTCGTAAAACAACACATGCAATTGAATTATTCCTGAACCATGGTTCAGGAAATTTTAACATGATTGTACTAACTCCGACTCACTGACTCACCAAAGAGATGAAAGAAAGAAGGATTAAGTCTCATACTTATCACGGTTTCTTTCGACGGATGGGAGATGTGTGGACACCTTAACAAATGGGTGAGAAACATATTCCTAAGATCATTATCTGGGATGAGATATGCATGGCATCCATGGATGTATTAAACATGTTTCTTGATTGGTTATTGACTTGGAATACTGCTGTTATCATGTGTGGTGATCATGGTCAACCACCACTTTTTGTCGGTGAATCGCCACATCGCTGGTTAAAAGAATTCATAGATTATTATGAGGAAATACTTGATGATCATAAAGCTATTGATGAATTGCTGAAATAATTCAAAAAGCTAATCATACTTCAGCCAGATAAAATTCAATGTGTGATAATGTGTGAGGTAATTCCAGAGACTGCTATGAATGATTTTTGGAATTTGTGGAGGCCTGCTGATTTGATAGCTGCAAGTCGGAAGATAGTTCATGATTCACTTCAGCAACAATTATTTCTGTCACATAAAGAGAAATTCGCAGATCTACCTGTACCATTGCGTTATCGCCCAGCAGATACACATAAACAAAATATTGATGTTGAAATTCCTGGACCCCTGACACAGTCAGGGCCAGAGTCAAGGAAGAAACAAAAGCTCGTTCTTAATGATATTGTTCTGGTTCCGATTGATGTTGAGAGTGCGTTAATGATGGATAAATCTCCATGGACTCTAGGATATGCTATAACTATTCATTCATCACAGGGATTAATTATTTCGGAGACTAATATTTGGATTGTCAATGATCATACCAAATGGTAAAATTTAGTTTATCTAGCAGTGTCAAGAGTCAGAAGAATGTCTCAGAGTTATCATAGATTGTGCAATGAATAATAATCAAACTCAGGAAATCAATGCATCATTGTTAAATGATATAGTAAGGAAAAACTTAGCTGGTTATCAGAGATCTGACAAAAAAAATGTACATGACTTTGATCCTGATGTTAAGTTTATCATGACACTGAAACAACGACAAATTAATCACTGTGCTGGCTGTAACACAGTAATGTTGTGGCCGTTGTCTAAAGACAAGGATTCTCCTAATGGCCCACAACAATTTACCGTGGATAGAATTAATAGTAGTCTCGGCCACGCACGCGAAAATGTGATGCTGACCTGTCTTGAGTGTAATCGACATCGAGGAGCCAGTGCCTTATTACTAACGAATCATTTTTCACAAAAGTGAAGGCAGTGGTAATTGTGTATCTTCAGGAATTACTTGTAATTGTTCACATACAAATCCATGTTAAGGAGCAGGTGAATCTAGTTTGTAGATTGCAGGTCTACCCGTGGATCTTACCATGCTGGAAATTTTATGTGTGGTTACACTCCAGACTGGTCATTCGCAATTTTTGTACCACCTTCAAGTTCACCAGGTTCATATAAATACCTGACAGTCACATTACCTAGTACTGGTTGTTTTGAAAACGAGTCATGTTGCTGCCGCTCACAAGCGGTCACTGGTATGTGTTGTTTTGTGATTGCATTGATGGGTTTCATAGAAATTCCACAAGTAATTTCATTATTTAATGCAGCTATTGCACTTGGTAGTCTTGCAACTCATTCACGAGATCTCTTGTCCACCTGAACTTTGTTCAAGGATATTTCCTGCACATACTGATATCCAAACAATCGCTCAGCAAGTGTTCGATTAAATCGCTCAATGATTGCCTGATTGCAATGAATTGTGGTGTGCCCTCGTCTGATTTTGATGTTATGTTGTTGCATCAGCGATGTTACTGCACCAAGAAATTCTTTGCCAGGATCAACCTGTAGCAATTGTGGCCATTGCAAGGGTCCTCGTTGATAAATTCATTCAAATGCAGATGCAACTTCAGCTGCTGTCTCTGTTGATAGTGGTTCTGCTTCTTAATATCTACCTGCAACATCAATGACAGTCAACATGTATTTGTATGTATGTGATTGACGTCGACATGTTTTAATAGTATCATGTGGTAAAAACAAAATATCTGCCTGGTGAACTGCACTGGGAGTGCAGACATCAAAATGTGTGTACTGAATCTTTTTAGGTTGTGGCAGATAAATCTGCCATATTGCCTGTCATGCTAACCAATCTGCAGCAACAGATCGTGCGACACCCGCTGCTTCAGCAAGTTTACTAATAGCTGCTCTACCCCTCCAATATCCTCTTGGGCTATAATAAATTGAGTCCATATAATAGTTATCTATGATCAATTACTGGCCCCTAGCACTAGTTTACCTTTCATCGCAGATCTTATCATCAAAAAATTAGCATGCGATGCTCCGAGAGATTTATTTTTTACAGACTTTAACATGTGTATCAATTTCACATCTGCAATATGTCATTGTTGCAGATCTGGATTTTTATATGCAACATCATAAACATGGCATGCTTGATCAATCGCATTTACTGGATACTCTTCAGATCTTGGTTGATCTTTCACGTCAAGTTGGATATCAAGTCAGGTTCCAGGACCACAATAATTATATCCATGATGATGCTTCTCGCCAGGATACTTAGCCCATGGAGTCCCTGGTAATTTTCCCAGTGAAGCAGCGATATCTCCGCCTGTTGCATGAGAGATAAATTTGTATATTTTTGTACCACATTTCACACACTTACCTGTAAGTGCACACACTTTATTCCTTGACATTATTGTTTTTAATCCACTGGTTCAAACACAATATAAATCCATATAATTATTATATATTTCTACAACATGAATGTCATTGATTTCTCAGCAACACGAAAGTAATTGCCAATCAGGCATCATCCAGTGCTACCAAATTCTATCAGAGCAATTATTATAGGTCCATCTGGGTCTGGTAAGACGCAATTGCTGCTTAACCTGATAATGAGATGGCTCAAGTGGGATAAGTTGTATTTAGTGTCACCATCTGTAGATGATCAGTGATGCTATGATGTGCTTACAGATTTTAATGAAAATGCAAAGTTGCTGGATGAGGACGGCAATGATATTATTGATTTTATCACCGACATCAATGATGCGCCGCTGGTTGATGATCTCAAGGGGGAATCAACAATCTCGTAGTATACAATGATGTGATGCTTGACAAACAATCAAATCCAGCTCAGATATTTTCCCAGGGTAGACACAAAAACATCGATATTAGATATGTTACTCAGCAAAACATGCAAATACCTAAAGTGATCAGAGATAATTGCAATCTTCTGGTCATCTTTAATGGTGTTGATACCCACATGCTAAGAAACGTCCACCAGACTTGGTGTTCTGGGGACATGGATATGATTAAGTTTAAAAACTTCTTCTCAAAAGCGCAAGCAATTCCTCATGGATTTATCACAATAAATTTACATGATCCTTGGTCGCGATATCGCATAGGTCTCAATAAAATTTTGGGTTGAGAGACTCGTTACTTTTTTTTACCACACACACAGCAGCAGAGAGGGTGATGACCAACAGGTCAGTAAATAAATCTGACACACAAGCATCAGTAACAAAAATGCGCTAACCTGGTTAGAGGTCTCGGTTTAGCATTATTGATAATTGTCTGTTCATTTTCATAGGAAGTTTTATTTTCATAAATGGATTGCTCTAAAAATGGTCCGTTCACCCTCCCCCGATGTTTAACATTATTAACGCTTGTATTTTCATTTTTGTAGGAAGCTTTATATTTTAAAATAAACCCTCCTACAATTTGGTCTTTTCGCCCTCCCTGCTGCTAGTGGTAAGTAACTTTCCGATTGGTTAGTTTGCTACTCGTCTGTATAAACAACATAGCATGAACAGCATGTTAGTGGTAGTCATTCCATAAGAGCTTCTGAAGTGTGCAAGTAATGGGATTGCAGTAAGTGCCTGATGATTCTTTTGCTACATGGAAAAATGCAACTTGACCTTTATCTCATATGATAAGTTACACAGATTTATGATATAATATAGTTAATTTATCAGTTTATTATTTGTATCCTGTATATTTCTCTCTGAAATGTATGTTGATGTATTTTAGTAACCTTAATAGGTTATCACTGCATATTCTTTTCTGAGTCTACCATTCTGTCCATATGCTTGTCTGTCTGTCTGTCTGGTCTCTACTTTTGCTCTACATACTGACTGTTGTGTTTAGATTTATTTGGTTCACTATCACGCTATATGGATAATTAATAAATATACGAGGTAGTAAGTCATTCATATTGAATGTACTGGAAACTGAATCAATGTATAGATGCAGAACAATAATGCGCTGATGACTGTATAAATTTTTAATAATTTCAAATAGCAATAATTCTTTGGATTAGGTGCCTTGGGTAGTGTTTTTCTTACGCATAGCGTGAAGTACCAATCTATTGCTTGGATCACATAAATGTTAAGCAAGAAAACCATGCAATTGTGAAATTAGGATCTCATGAGTGTGATCATTAGGTGATTAGAGGAACCTTTTTTATGGTATTTCAGCATGAAATAACCCTTAAGTTGACAATGACTGTAAACTTGGGGCCTTTGGAAACAGGAGAAACATCAATCTCAAGCCAGACGCATGCATGTGTTTGATAGTGATCCCCTTGATTGTAAAAAGAACCATCATGTTAACTGTCTTAGTACTTGACATTGATGCCCATTTGCACCAAAATCATTATTAACATGCAAGATAAGGTAGTACTTTACTTTCTAAAACTCTACCATCATCTGAAACTTTGATTACAACACCTTGTGCCCCAGAAAATCCGTCTTGGTCACCATATATCCAGTCAAGGCCTGAAGCAATAAAAGTATCTGTGTCCTAGTTTGTCTGTATTCTAATGAAGACAACTGAAAATAAACGCTATGAAAATGGACCATTTATAAAGAGGCAATTTCTTTTTAACATCAACTGAGAACTATGTGTTGTACAATACACCAAAACCCTCTACAGATTTAGATATTTAATTAGTATTATCTGAATGTCACTTGTATTGCTTTTATTTCTTTTTACTCACCATTTTCTTTCTTTTTTCCCCCACTCTCACTTGGTTGTCTTCAGACTTGCCACTTTTGTTGCATTGTATAGCATGTATATTCTACAATTCATATTCTGAATTCAAATATTACACTGAACTAAATTGATACCAAAGTAAGAATAAATTTCTCTACTATGTTATGGCCAAATTATTGATTGTTAAAAACAGTTATCTTCAGTGAGAAGATATCTTTATTCTACTTAATTGTGAAATTAAGATTAATCAGTCTAAACATGAACAAATTTTCTTCATTCTTTGAGAAGAAATAGTAACTGTGCATCATGTTACAATGTGTGGCATCTATGATTAAGTTTACAACTGAGCAATAATGTGCTTTACAAAAAGGTGATAGTATTTGACCATTAACAAATTTTGTAAAATTTTAGAAATTTTTTAAAACAATGTTGTTCCAAAGGCTCAAATAAATTAATTCATTCTTTTATAAGTAAAAGAGTGTGTTCATCTTCTCTGCCAATAGTAAGATGGTGAGGTAATATAGTGCATGCACTTGATGCCCCCTGCCATGATGTGTCTGGAAAAGGTCTGTCTGTTGAGCAATTTTACTTTGCGGTAATATAATTAATAAAAGAACTAAAATGAACCCTCAAGGCTATTGATGTAAAAAAATAATTTAAAGTGGAACGGAACAAAAGTGCAAGTTAAAATCACCAAAAGACCCCTGTACTTGTGAAGTATAAACACGTGTGTTATCATAGACCGTTAAGATCAACAGGTAAGATTCAGACTCGTTCACCTTTATGATGTAAGATTCAGGTTTATTAAAACCCATTCTGACACCAATGAAAGGAAGTCAGCCATTTGCTATTTCACCTTCCATTAGTAAATATTCATCTGAATAAACCCTATAAATTGACTACACGTATTGATGAGGGTAGGGATGATTAAATATCAGTGGCCTTTTGATCCACATATTGTTTGATTCAAGCATCGGCATCATCAACATAGCTTTTTAATATATAATGTTCAAGTTTGCATTGTTAGTGTTGAATAAAACAGCAGTCTAGAAACTCTGCTCTCAGCATGGGCACCCTGGAAACGTATGGCAAAGTCACCATGTAAATAATCAATGACTTCACATGAGAGTGCAAGCTTGTACGTATGACAATGCAAGAAATGTTGGTGTGTCACTGCATATATGACACAGTGAGTTCCAGATCTTGTTGATAAATCCAAGTTGACAAAACCAGTTTTCCACATGTGGGAAATCATGGCTCTGATTTCATCTTGCAGGAAGACACATTGGAAATGCTTGACAAATATTCTGCCATCATGAATAAAATCAAAAGCGGTCAATAGACACACAAAAATCTCTGCTTTCATGGCTGTTAATGGTGAGGCAACAGCCAAAAACACCTTTTCATTAGGGTATTTTGCCATTTGTCCCAGGTAGTCACAAACCTTTTCTGCTCAGAGTCATCCTGGCCAATCGATGACCTTTTCCTTTCTTTGAAAGCCTGTAAGGTCCGCCACCAAACCATGATGTATGCAGTTCTGAAAGCCCTTAAGGCAGCAGCTTCTTCAATCATAGGGGCTGCAGTCACCCATAGTGCTGTAATTGCAGTGGGGAATGGAAATTTTCCACCATCGTTTGCATTTGGCTCACTTCTGACTTTTTCAACTTTAATGTTACTGATATGTTCTTTTGTTTGGCCATGTCAAGCTGATATAGTTGCATTTAGGTTAGCCATATGGGGACAAAGCCAGTTAACTCTGCCGAAGAAAGTTTCAATGTGACCTCACATTCATGTCTTATTGCACTGTTTTCTTCATGAGCTGATTTTCCATAAGATCAAGTTTAACTTCATGATATGACATTATTTCTAATTGTGTTGTTCAATTATGATATTTTTTTCAAACAAACCTTTACTGCTTCTGTACAGGCACCAGAGCCCTCCAATAGCAGAGTCTTGTCCAAGCAAATCACAGCAAGACATATCTAACCATCTGTGAGGACATCAGTAACACGTGCATTCAGTTCAGTGCCAACCATGGACTGCTTATACAGGTTTTACTTTTACTTATCTCAACATGGCAAAAAAGGGCAAATCTTGATAGTGATGAACTATGTCTGACATGGAAGAATAGAAATTTGCAAATGGTCTGTCATGACAGACTACTTGGTGTTTTAGTAGATAATAACCTATCATGCATGGACTGAACATATCAAACATATCAGTAAAAAAGTCAATTCAAGTATATGGCTTCTCAGTAGGATAAGACATTTTCTCCCTGAAAGGCACAGAAAACTATTTTATAACAGTTACATACAACCCTATTTAGACTACTGTAATACAGTATGGGGTAAGTCAAATGATAAAAACATAGCAAAGCTGGCACATCTTCAAAAAAGAGCATTTGGGCAAATATCAATCCAGAAAGAAAGCAAGGAAAATTTAGCTGGTAAGTTAAAAATATTACCTATTAAAGACCAAATCCATTTGAGAAAGCCAAATTAATGTACATGATATCCAATAATAGTGCTCCTGAATATTTACAATCACTATTCCAGTACAGTATAGGCTACCTGGCAATACTCCCCACCTGTGATCCATGTCTAACAAACAGTATAAAATTCCCAAACCAAATAAGGAATTATTTTATAAAAGTTTCCAGTACTCTGGAACTTTGCTCTGGAATAGTATTCCAGTTGCGATTACAAATGCCCACTCTACTTCCTTCTTCCAAACCCAATATATCCAGTGGCTTCAGAGATGCCCCTAAAATAAATAAATTCCTTTGTATGAGGGCCTCAAGGTAGATTAGTTCTTAGCTAATTGTGTTACCCTCTTTAAATAAAGTCATTATTATTATTATTATTATTATTATTATTATTATTATTGTTGTTTAAGTGTTCCAAATAAAAGTAATAAATCAGGCACATGTGGAAATCTATGGATGCTTTGATATCAGTGCTGGTTTGACCACATCTTGTGATATGCATGTGAGACATGATTGTTTGCAAAGTCAAGTAAAGTTTCTTTAGATTGTTCTTAATGACTGTTTAACAGCAAAGAAACTTCAGACATTTCTAAGCAGTGGTCAAATATCAAGTTACTATGGAGCTGTCCAGCATTCACCCCAGCCTTATCTTGAAATGCCCCAGACACATGCTTTGGTGTGCTCGTTGGGTAGTTATTTGCCTTGAATGTTACTTTCTGTTAATTCTGTGGTGAGCACTAGAAATGACTCCGCTGACGTGCCTCATGAGCTCATAAATGATAAAAAATGCATTTCTGCATCCATTGAAGGGGTTATCACTGGCATCACCAATGTTACTTTTGACAAATTAATCTGGCCATCAATGCTTCCATCACACAACAGTGCAATGTTGGTGTTTTATTTTTTGGTATACAATGACTGTTTGACTGGCTCAAAAAATAGTCCAAAAATCGTCACTGTAACAGGCAAACCCATGAATCATCGTAACAATGTCAACATTTCCAAACTTGTTTTGATTTCCTTTCTATTAATGAGAAAAGCCAAGATACCATGGTTGACAAGTCCAACTTTACTACCAACACTATAACTGACAATGTCAGCTTGTACAAGTTTCCCATCAATTTCCAAGAGACTTGTCATGCCTCTGTAATACTAGTTTTGTTGATCAGGGCATCTAGTCAAGAATGAATACTATTGAAAATCTAAGAGGTCTGATATACCAGAACAGGCATGTCTATGTCAAACATGATATCTAGTACTACTGTGAATTTTGCCACAGCAAAACTTTATATATTATCAGTTTCGCCTCATAACTATTGCAAACCATCCTCAACTGCAGTCCACTTCCCAATGCTGCATTTGCAATCATCAAATCAGTGCTGGCTTGTACAAACTCAGCTAGACATTGCTGAGCAGCTTCAAAGATGATTTTACTGACCGTCATGGGCATTGTTGCCATGGATGGAGATGAAAATGAAACATATGGTTTTACCCATGGTTGCCCAGTCACCAATCATTGTAGTTAATATCAAATTGATAAAAAGCCTGTGATCTCAGATTTTTCAACTGGTCCACAGCAGCACTTTTGATGTGTCAGCTTGCATCACAACCTGTTTAACAACTGGTGCAGTGCACAAGGTCAGGCCCATGAGAACTTGTTTTGCCCATGAACAATCCTTGGACAACATTGCCAAGACCATTTCCACACTTAACAGTTTTTATCATGTTGATTAAATACACATGTTACTTTTGCAACCGAGATTTTATTAAATATCAGGTCGATCCCTAACACATAGTTTTATCGTCAGGGTCTCCTACAGAGATCTAACTCATACCCATTCTGGCCAATGAGGGAAAAATGACAGTGTGTGAGTCAAAGTTAGATCTACGGAAGATACATGGGCATCACAGAAAATATCGAGAGCAGATCACCAGGGGGCGCATTTGAGGATCAACCAAACAATATGTAACCCTGTGGCAGATATGCTTCCCAAACTTCAAAACTTGGCTTGGCAACTGCCACTGATGGCATCACAGGTTAGATTAACCTGAACTGTCAATGTGACCCTGACAAAGCCTGGCGCAATATGGTATCCTGCACGCAGAATCTGTTTGTGTTTGGAAATATATGACGGCAGTCCACTGAAGAGATTTAACTGAAATGTGGGTTTGTGTTTGCATATGCTGATTATTTTAGAATAATATTTTAGGAAACATTGAAACCTTTCTTTGAACCTCAGTACTGATTGATTCAATAGCATACATTATGATAAGAATTTCCACAATGCTCCAAGTTGAGCCACTGTTGGGTGAGAAAACGAGCGTGTTATTCACGTCAAGGTCCCAGAACAGCCATGACTGCATAATAGGCCAACTGTAATACACGTCAATGACCCTAGTGCAATCTCTAGTAAGCAGATAACAATGTGGAATTCTGGCTTTATTGATGAAATCATGGTCATCGAGGGCTTGCAACAATATCCTGCATTGCAGCATTGATTTCGCAGAGGATTCGTTCAGAACTCATCATTGGTGCTGCATACATCATTGAAGATTTCAGTGAGCTCATGCATCAATGAGCAGAAATGCCCATGATTCCATGACTTCTGGAGCATTCTTGCTGGTGCAAACTGATTCCACGAGTGTTTCAGAAAAAATCCACAAATTCAATGATCTGTTACTGGACTGCATCACACAATCAAAGATGGATCTTTGGCTGATTAAACGCTGTACCTTGCTGATACACTCCCCTTTCCTTACCATGTTGACATCTTTAGTCTTTGACATCATAATGAAATTTCTTCCACTGTTGACCAGATGCCACACTCACACTGAACATCTCCGATATACCAACTTGATCGAATTTTAGATGCCCTTATTTCAGAAGTTTTCTATTGTTCTTTTACATAACTTTCCCAGCGGGCACAGAAATTAACTGAAAATACTATCACATTCTTGTTGATCTATTTGCGGCTTTCCTCATTAAATATGTCTGGCATTTTTCTTGACTTGGAAGGTAACTGTTCAAGATGTGTAATTCTTTACTGTGTGTCCTCAATCTCTTCTGGCAAGCATTCAACAGCCTCCGCAGTCTTAGCAATCGTATCAGGGACTTTTTCATTTCCACCGTCACATTGGTGGTTTCCTACACTTTCTTTACCTCCTCTGTGATTTTGCATGTAAGTCTGATCAGTGAAGCAAAGGTTTCTTTGAAGCCCATTTTGAGGTATTGCTGTTCGGATTTTCGTGACTGAAGCATACATCAGAAACATTCATAGGCATCAATGTAGTTGTAGAACAGTGCAAGGTGTTGGCCAGCAGACTCTGACATGGCATCGCTGGTGGTTTCAGCATTGCTTGCATTTGTAGTAACCAAATTCATTTGTCTAAAATGGCTCAATCATTTCCCATGATGAAGCCAGAGGTGAGAACACTCCACAGTCCACCAGTCAAGTCGATTGTTAGTAAACCATATGGGCCCTGGGTGACTGGCACAAACATATTCAGAAACTCATTACATGATACGTCAATGGCACACCAAATCCAATTAATGCTTTTAATGCCTTTTGCATCAACCCTATGAAATATCATCAACATGTTTCAGTCATCCCTGATGACTTTGGGCACCTGTGCATATCACTGTGTCACATAGATTATGTCTGTATTTTGTTGCGGCTTGAGAAAATATTCTCGCCAGGTTGTTTCCCAGTCAAGCATCCATCATTGTACAAAAGATTATTTGCATCCTGGTTAAAGTGATCAATGTTGAGGACCTCACCAAATGTGGAAAAAAAGACTGTAACCTCACTGCTGCTCATGGTTGGCTTCATCACTTGACGATGATGCAAAAGTATATGTGAAATGTCTGACCGCAACATAACATGGCTTATCACTTGCTCATGGTGCAATCACGTACAGCTGAACATATATCAACTATCGTATGATCACATTCAGCAACAGCAACAGCTGAGTTTTCCCAGATCCAGCCAGGCCAAGGTTTAGCACACACCACAGCATGGAACTGTGCTTCAGCAATGAGGTTTTACCCATGCAAACAAGTCAATAACGGTTAAATCTCTTATCATTCCTATTGCAACAATAACACTGGAATGCCTTTTTTTATCATCATGCCTTCATGTCGCATGCAATGCTGCACAAACACACACATCAAATCCGTTTCCAGTTCAAACATGGAGTCAAAATTATAGGAACTTGCGTCTGGTGTGCACCAAAAATGTTTATGCCATCAGATTTTACAGGTCCAGCAGGAAAGCTGTGGACATGATGGGTCTAACTAACAGCTTGATATTGCTACTGTACTGACAAAACTATCTGGGGTATCATGTAGAAAATATGTTGCTGAAAATCATATCCATGCAATTATTGTCGGCCTGGAACATTGCTAGATCTACATGACTGTCCAGCATCCCGCGAAGAACCTGAAAAATATATCAATGCCCCTTGTTAATGGAATGATCTCGCGCATAAAACATCAAATGATCTTCATGCATGTCAACACAAAATGAAGATCAAATTCATTTTTTAAATGTAACTGTGGGATCAAGTGTTGGGGAAAGAATTGTCAGAAGAGTCATCAGTAGATGCATGAAGGCCAAGACTGCACTTGGAGGCAAAGCCTCGATATAACAAACATGTCTGCAAAAAGCTGAAGATCCAAGTGGATCATGTCCATGATATACTATAGTTCTAGCAGTTACTGGAAGGGTGATGCAACCACTGGAAGGGCTATGTAACCACTGGATAGCTGGAGGGGTGATGTAACCGTTGGAAAGTTAGTAAGCATGGCAAAAATTACCCATGGGGCTGCTAAAACATGGCTAGCCAACAAGCTCCATAGATTTACCTACCATCATCAGGAAATATGGATGGTTTGATGTGAGGAACCCCAATGAATTTCAGCAGGCAGATATCTTGTTTCTCTCACATGATCTGGTACAAGGGCGCAGACACAGTCATGCACATACATGCAAAAACGTGTTAACGATCACAAATGTTGGAAGCAGATTAATCACATCTATGCATATTTGCCACTAACATGGCCACGGTTTATTCACATCGATTCAGGTAAATAATTTTTTAGAACCAGGGATATGTTGTTGTTAATTTACCATGTGTGTGCTCCTCAAGACATGCCAGTATATACTGTAATCAGGCTATTATGGAATGATTCAACAATTGTTTGGGCATCAACCAATATACACAGGAATTTTTAATGAATCACCAAGCGATTGAATATCAATTTTGAAGTTGGGTTATGTGGCTTCAATCAGTCATGATTGCTTTGAATAATAAAACTGCATACATCATTGGGGTGAAACCTGCTTATGCAATTAGGAAGAATACTGTCTCCAGTGGCCCCGCCACCAACCGTGAAGCTGCCACCCAGGTTAGAATTCTCTGAAAACAATCTGGTTCAATATATGTATGCCCCAAGGGAACATGAAGCAATTTTGTGCTACTGACCGGGTATGGTCTGTTAAGGCATTCACAATCTCAGACTGGATTGATATTCTAGGACAACCTATGTACTACCATCTGGTGCTGGAAACTTTGATAATAGCAGACGAACAAGCAGTGACTTTTCGGGAGGCAAAGCCTTGAAGTTGAGTATTTGTGCTGGATGAATTGCAAGTCTTCCCATGAATTTAGAATTATCACCCTCAGATATCCCCAGCACGTGATTGCAGGGTGTCCATATGCATAAGTGGTGGCTCCATTAAGGAAAATCTATAGCTTGGTGTCCAGCGTGGAAAACTCACCTTGGTGTAACGATACACATGCTTGAGATGTTTCCTAGACCAAATAAGATTTGCAGCAATTCACAAAACCATATTCATCTGAATATATGGGGCCATCCATGCACATTGGCGAAGAGGAAGCACTCACTGGACACACATTCCCAACCACAGATACAACTGCAGGCTTCGTAAGTTTAAGACACATTTTACCTCTGACATAGATTCGGAACCAGCTAAGTGAATTTGGAAAACACATGCCTGAAATTGTGCATGAGTGAGCGGTGGTATGGTGACATCCGCTCCCAAGGCACCAACAGCACTTCTCTCCCAGAAGGATAATCATTGTACGCCTGGTGGTTTGAATATTCCAGATCAACTTCAAGAAGTTCCCGAAGTCTCCATATATGTGCAATCGATCCACTGACATTCACCTACTGGCATTGGTTGCATTATCGCCCATCATATAAGTTGTTTTCATAAAGATATACGATGTAATTGCTTGGAAATGCAGAGTACAACCCATCTCCCCGCGGGCTGTTGACTCAAGTGAAGTGATGACTCACCACAGAAAATCTGCTGCGGATACCATGTTCAACACAAAAATGTTGATCGATGTCAGTGAGTAGTTCCAACTTGACCAGTGCTTCCAATACCATTCTTGCATTATTGCACAAGGTCAAGCTTTTACACGTGCATGGAAATATTACATAACATCTCAAAGACATACACAAGCAGAAACATGACACTGCTCAAATGAGAATCATGGTTGTCACCAAAATTTGACACCAAAACAGACAAGACATTGTGAGAGTGCAAGTAGTCATCGACGGAAATGCCTTCACTGGACAGCAATGAATGGAAGGCATCAGTCATTGGCAATTGAGATTTAGAAACCTTTTTCCAGTCGCTCATATATTCTCAAGGGTAGATTCCTATGCAGGTGAGCAAGCCAATAGTTCTACCTTCAGAGTCGCCTCTTCATGAATCTAGCTTACATCTTACTAGATGTGAAACAGTATAAAATTCTGATGGTGCCCTCTATAAATATACCACTGTTATCATCATATCATGAAATAATAATGATCAGTTTATTTGTAAGAAATTCAATATACCTTTATATCCAGGAAAATACTTGAGATTATTCTGATCTCATAGTGTTATGTAACAGCTTTTGAAGTTGAGCATTTCCCAGTCATATTGCAACAATGTCTGTTGGTGTGGAAAGTTTTAAGTGATGTTTAAAGTTGCTGGACAAAAATGTATTGCGGAAAGTATGTGCTTGCCACATTAGTAAAGCAATGGTGTATCGGAGTTAACCCCTAAACAGTAATTCAGGTCCGAAACTCTACCCACACTACTTTTAGAAAAAACAACAACAAAACTACTGAGTATGTAATAATGGAAGAAAGTTGCAATACAAAATAAATCAATGATGCATGGTCACTTTCTCCTTATCTGTATTGCAATGTCATAGGTGTTTTATGCTGCTGAATCAAATATAGTTATTATTCCATGTGATGAAAGAATATTTTTGTATTAAAAGACAGTATATAAACTGATCCATTTATACCAATAATTATATATTTGCATAAATATAGATTGCACTTTTAAGTGCCTCTCATCAATGTTGCAATATCAAAATTTTAGGCTTGCAAGCCGTTTTTCAACATAATAATAATAATAATAATAATAATAATAATAATAATAATAATAATAATAGAAGTAGTAGTAGTAGTATTTAACCTAGCAAAAAGTTTCAGTCATATATAATGGTTAGAGTTCCATCCCTGTATAATCTTACCTCTGATGACAACACTGCCGATGGCTATTATTTGATTCTCATCCAAAATTCTTGGATAATTCACACTTGAAACGTCATAAAACATCATATTTCCATATTGATATTTGGTAGCCTTGCCACCAGTGTCCCACTCTACATATATTTCTGAAAGTTAGAAATATCAACCATTTACAAAATTATTGTTACTTTTGTTAAAAAATGTATATGAAAATGCGAAGATATATATATATATATATATATATATATATATATATATATATATATATATATATATATATATATGACATCATGCCCTATAGAAGATCTCAGAGATGGCCAGATGGTTTTTCTAATTATACAAGCAACCTGCAGTCCTAACGCATAAGATAATATGGGCAGGAAAGCCCATCTCGTAATCTCTAGTCTTCACACAATCTTAAAAATAGCCTAAGTTAAAAATGCCCCATTATAAATATTAATGATGTCATATACACACAACATCTTGTATGCACCGCTAAAGTGTCATATTCTTTGTATTTCCACAATATATTTTACAATTGGAAATGGTTATAAAACATCCTTATTATTGTTCTTGTCATGGGGATTAATATAATCTATTCTTCATATCTATTCTGATTTTCATCAGCCATAAATGAACCAATTTAGAATAATTTTTGTTTTATCTGACAGTTCCACGAATTGCAATAAAAAATAAAAAAGCATGTATTTTAATTGATGATGACTTCTTGAAATTATATAAGGATCTATTCCTTGCATCTAGCTGGATGTTTGTCTGCCAAAACCACGCCAATCTGAAGAGTTTTACTTCAATTACTTTCAGAGAGTTGAAGTTATTCCATCAACAGATAGGTGAATATTCTGAATGCATGTCTAGCATTACAACATAAAATAGTGAGTCATACTATATAGTGAGGTTAACACACCATCACCTGATGACCCAGGGCTACTACTGACCTTAGAAAACCAACATGATCAACCAGACCTCGCAGAAGGAAATTTTAGTTCAAAGACTCACCAGAATTTTCTTTTCACATGGATAAGAAAATAAATGTAATTCCATTTTGCACTACTGAATAAAATACTGTGTGATAGAACCATATAACAGTTTTTTAAACATACACTGATATTTCTGTAATCAATTTTGCTTCATTAAACAATATTAGATAACCTGTGTAGTACGGTAATATTTTTTATACACTAACATGACAACTCATTTGTGAGAAAACAATATCCTAATGTAATAGTGGAATATCATCTTTGACAATTTGTCCATAGGGGTCAAGACACTGATCATGCAGTCTAATATTAGGTATGATTTTACACAATATAAAATAGATGAATGATGGACAGGTGGACCATCACTGAAATTGCTAATTCACCCAACACTCATGTACCACTAGCCGAACTGCCTGACACATGAACTGCATATGATATATTATAGCATAAAAAGAACTAATAGAGAAGTACTCTCAAGCTCTTAATAACAACTATTTAGCATTATAACACATTACATAAGTAGGGGCCCCGAGTGGCAGAGTGGTCTAAAGCGCTCTACGTTACGGATCATTGCCATCTCACCTCTGTCTGCGTGGGTTCGAGTCTAAGATTCGGCAAATGTGGATATGTGAGAAAGCTTGCCAGTAGCTTCT